>VDFB02091248.1:0-36305 GCA_007258455.2 Sequoia sempervirens | reverse complement strand
GGGCCTTCTTCCTTAGCCCTTGTTGCAAGAGGTTCAGAAGCTCCTTCCCTTAATATTCCACCACTGCAAGCTCATCCTCCTTCCCCTTACAATGATCTAGATTGGGAAGTAGATGACCTCTTGGTCGATGAGTGTTAGGGGGAGGCCTCTTCTTTATCTTTAGATTAGATGTGTGTGTGTTTTGATGTGTTCCTCTATGATTGTGCTATGTGTTCCTAGATAAACCTTGTCACCCTTTTTGGTGCTTCGATACAGGAGTGATTTTGTGTCATGAACCTTCTTCTATATGTATCATCATTCTTCCATCTTTGTGTTTGATTTTCCGAAAATTAGGGACGATGTAAAGCATTGGAGGCATTTAGGCTTCAATTCCATGTTGACCCATTTTTTTATTTTTACTTTGTCTTCTCGTGCATTCTTCACATGATTTGATATAGTAGGGGTTTGATGACAGTTCATTAATATAATATTACTATACTTATATACTTATATATATATATATATATATATTCATGAGCAGCTCTGACCCTGAAATATTAGATCATCCCCATGCCCTATTTTTTTATGTCTTTGTCTCTTTTTACTTTTCTTTATCTTTCTCTCTTCTTTTCTTGAGTTGTCCCTCTCATGTGTGACAATGCAATTTTTAGAAAATGCATTCATTGCCAATGAATATTTTCTCAAGAATCTTTGAAAACCTTTTTTAAGAATCGCATTCTTGACTTGGACCCCTAACAGAATGTTTTTCCTTCATCATGGGTTCACAAAGAAAGAACTTGAGAACTTTCCTTTGAGGTGGGAGCAACTTTGACCTTCCCCTCAAGAGGGGGCATTTTCTTCCTTTCAAATTCCTTGATGATGAATTGGTTTGAGAAAAAATATCTCTTTTGCACTTCCAAATAGCATGCCCCTTGAGTGGATCCCTCTTCACGTGAAGTTCCCAAGGGATCCCTTTGAAAGTCTTCCAATTTATTAATGGTCTACATGATTGTCTGCTTATTTCTCTGCATGGCCGCTTTATTTTCAGACATGTTCTATCTACAAGTAAAAATGTCACTTCACAAGGTGCACCTGTGAAGCCGCTATCCAAATCTACAGAGTCCACTTCTTTGGGTTTCCTCCATGTGAGAGATCTTGGGGGATGCCTCCTTGCATGTCTATGGGCTTGCAAGGCACTTGCTTCTCTAGGTTTCCTCCATGTGAGAGATCTTGGGGGACGCCTCCTTGCAATTTTGTGGGTCTGCAAGGTGCTTGCTTCTTTCAGTTTCCTCCATGTGAGAGATCTTGTGGGATGCCTCCTTGTAGGTTTGTGAGCCTATAAGGAGCTTGCTTCTTAGGGCTCCCTTCATGTGAGAGATCTCGGGGGATGCCTCCTTGTAGGTTTGTAAGCCTGTAAGGTGCTTGCTTCTCGGGGCTTCCTTCATGTGAGAGATATTGGGGGTTACCTCCTTGTAGGTCTACGAGCCTGTGAGATGCTTTCATCCTAATGGATTTTTCCATCATTGGTTTGAGGGCCTTCAGTGTAATTTGTGCAGCTTCATAGTTTTGCAAGGCTATGGAATCATTTTTTTGAAACTCCTCGAGGAGAGTACCTATGGAGTCTTTTTCATGTCCTACGCTTTCGAGCTCGCCAAATCATGGTCTAATTCCTCAATGGTTCAAGTATAAATTTGTAACCCTACTAACTCTTCGATCTACCTTACCAAAGCACTCATCAATACTCGTGCTCACTAAAGTGGGGGAAAAATGTATAGGAGTGAATTTACACCCCTTACACAAATTCCCCTTTCATGTACCCTCACCTTAGAAAATCAAATCCGAAGGCAAAATTCTACATCACCCAACTACCTTCCATCCACTTGGGATCTATCCTTTGTGTCTATGAGAGAATATTTTTTGGGGATGCACACATGATGTGTAGATGTACACGCAGTGCATTATCATCCCTTATGGATTTCTACATCTGAAGTTGGAAAAGGTGCTACACTCCTGATTGGGGATGAATTGTAACATCCCTCTTCGACCAATTGACCCTGAAAATGGTAGATTTTTCCCATCCCACCTTCAAAAACATCCATTCTCATCTCATTTCATTCTCTAAGCAACATATTCACACTCTCAAGCATTCACTTCACTCTTAAGAAGCATTCCAACACTCTATTATAGCAGCATTTGAAGCTTCATCAACTCCACATTGCAAGTGTAAAGCAATCCATAGAAGTGTGGGCTTAGATTCTTGCGAGACCTCCCTTCATCACAGTTGCAGTTGTGGTGACTTTGCTAAGTTTATATTCTCCTCCATTGGCTACTGAGATTTTGGGTGGAGGTGGTAACATTTCATTCCTCTCCTTTTTGATTTGATAGAAGTAGCATAATACTATTTGTAGTGTTTTTGGTTCTCTCTTCTTTCCTTTATCGCATATCTCTACTTTGTTGCTTTCTGGTTGTCCCTGGAGGTGGAAACACCAAAACGAGGGTCTAACTAAGGTAGGCCCCTATACAACCCGAACAATTTTCCCTCTTGATTTTGTGTAGGTGAACGTATTTGTGGAGCTAGTTGGCAAACAGGCGCTTTTGTGAGATTTTCATCACCCTAGCTTTCATCTATTTGCTTTATCATCTTCGTCTTTATTTCTCATACTTTATCATCCTATTTTTCCCGTCAAAACCAACTAGTTAGGTTGTTAGTTAGTTTTTAGGAAGTTTGTATTGTGTTTACTATTTTTTGATTGTACGGACACCAATGCACTTGAGAGATGCCAGCACATCACACTGTCATCCTAGAACTACGCTATCATCCTCAAACAGAGAGTTGTCTAAGACATAGTATTGACTCTAAAAACCAACTCGCCTATCCCAAACCTAAGTTCAGGATCAATAGAGTGATAGAAGTATGTTATAGTACTCATCATTCTCGATCTTTATACCAAGGTATCTTTTAGAGTGAGGTAAGTTAGGGCAGCCCTCCACTCTCAACTCTCTGTGACTTGGAGCCTTGATGTGGTTGGTCCCCCTCTCTTACACTTGGGTTACTAACTAGTTGTATGCTCACTCCTTGCACCTGTGGGTGATCTTGGACATCAAAAAATTAAATTGGTCTCTTTTTCTTTTTAAATCATTATAACCCAAGGAACCCAACGGGTGTATGCTCTCCCTTTCCATTTCATGAGATATTGGATGAGATCAAAAACACTCAGATCTTTCCATTTAGGAGGTATTCTTTGGGATTTCATCACCCCAAGGGACGACCTCAACTCCCATGTTCGGGTGGAGTATAAATAGCGAGAGGTGAATCAAAAGATACCTCTCTTGGAAGTAGGATCTTGTCATTCTTGGCTAAGCCCCAAGAACTTTATACCTTGATAAAGTGAAGGTGGAGAGTGGGTTACCCTCTCCTCTTGGTTTTTTGACATTATTCTCTTTCCTCTACATATTTGGCCTCACGTACCCTTGAGGTATTTGGAGGACTCCCTAGCAACTTTTTTAATCCTATTTTAAGACCATTTGACCATAGCTTATTGTGGTATAAGGTATAATATCATGCCCAAAGTTACTCAACATGTACTTTCTCTTGTTGAGGTAGAATATTTTCCTTCTAAGGTAAGGGGTGTAAAGGTGGCACATGACCTTTGCATACCCTAGTTACCCATTCATTTGAAGGTATGGTGGGTCCACATTAAGTTTACACTCCCATTTGAATAATTCTAGGCTTGTGCAGGTGCTTGGTGTGTCTTTTTGTCCAGAACCAGTACTATCTATCAATCTAACTCCCTCTCAATCCAATTTGCTCGTTTAGTTTTTTCAATTCCACCCCTTAGTAAAGCAAGAAAAACCTTGAATCTAAACTCTACCATATAGTCTTTTCCTCTAAATCCTTCATCCATTCTTCCAATCCAGTCCTAGACCCATCCAAATCACCCCAAAAATTTTGAAAACACATTCAAAACCATAGTTCAGCGCCTTTACTTCTTCAACACCCTTTAGCTATGTTTTAACATCTTTTCAAAACAAATTCAATCCCTAGTTCAACTCCCTTACATTGTGTTTTAGCACCTTTTACAGAGTACTTTTAATCCATATATTAGTGCCTTTGATGCTTCAACATCCTTGAACTATGTTTTAGCACATTTTTCAAGCATTTCCACTTTACATTTTAGTGCCTTTCCTATTTCAGCATCCTTGCACTATGTTTTGGTGCCCCTGCTAGTTCATCTAAAATGCTCTTAAACATTCCCCACAAGTTTATTATCCTCATTGAGTAAGGTTAGTTTCATCCAGTACTCACCTTATATAGACCTAGTTGCATAATAAAGCATCCCTAAATATTCCTAAATGTTCCCAAACATCCCTAATCATCCCTAAACTTCATCCAATCATCCCTAGCCAATACCAACTCAATTCCAACCCTAAACCCAACTCAAAACCCTTGAATCCTAACCAAAACCCTCTTTCAACACTTGCAAAGGCACTAGACCATTCATAGGCACTACAATAGTCACAGGTAGTGAAACAACTTGCACAAGTGTTGAAACTAGGCCATTTCAAATATTTCATTTAGCTTACCAAAAAAAATCTCCAGGGGAAAACCCTTATATGTGAGGATTGCATACATCCCCCTACACCCCCTATCATTGGGGTGGGTGTTCTAAACCCCTTTGGGCTACCACAAATTTTATTTTAATCATCTATAATCCCATCCTAATCATCCATTATCACATCCTAATCATCCATAATCTAATCCTAATCATCCATTATCACATCCTAATCATCCATAATCCTATCCTAATCATCCCTAATCATCCATAATCCCATCCTAATCATCCCTAGTCTCATCCTAATCATCCCTAGTCTCATCATAATCATCCTTAATTCCACCCTAATAATCCCTAATCCCATCCAAATCATCCTTATTATCCCTAATCCCATCCTATCCCATCCATAATCACCCTAACCTCATCCTCCATCTTTTTCATCAAGTATTATTTTTCTAATCCATCATCTTTCCTTCTATCCTCATCCAAACATATATCCTCCTCCAAATCTAATCGACCCTCATCCTCTAATCTTATACCAACAACATCCTAATCCACTTCTCAAATCACCTTTTTATCCCAAATTTGAGCTTAACTCAATCCAAAATCTGAGCTTTAATAAAATACCCATCCAATCCAACATATATTCATCCAATATATCTTAATACCCTTTCACCAATCCCAATCCAATCCAACATCATGTCTTCTTCCCATACCTCCCCACCAATCATTGATGATGATGAGGTTATTCTTGTTGACCAACCCTAATACGATCCTTATAATGATAATAAGAGTTTTATTGATCAAAAGGACCTATCCCCATCAACAAGTTTCATCCTCACCAACTACTTCAACAATGAAAAAGATGTCATACTTAGATACTTCCTTAGCATTGGTGCTAAACTTCCATCCTCCCCACTGATGGGCTCAATTTATGGCTAGTTTTCCTTCATTGGTTTATGTCTTTTATCATTTCAATCTACCAAAGTTCACAGACGTCCCTAAGACTTATAAATCTTCTATACCTTTTATGCACTTTAAACTAGACTTTAGCATGTGGTAATGCAAATATAATATGATGACATTTGTATGTGCGATTGTATGATTGGTCATGAAATTCAATATGATTATATACTTAATTTATGATTGTTAATGATGTGAATTCCTTATGATGAAACTAACCTCTTGCAGCTAAGAAGAACTGTAACCCACGACAACTATATTTCCAGCTTGCAGCATAAGGACTGCAGGCAGATTGCAAGGGAGAGGTCAGAATGGTTAAGGCATGACAACTCCAAAGAAGAATGAAGGTGACTGATGAATGGTCAATCATGAGTCACCACAAGCATACTGAATAAGATGGTGGGAAGGAGTCTGTTCTAATGAAGTTTGTTGGAAATAGGATGCCATTTAATTGCAAATCCTAAACATTAATTATTTCATGTATCTCCTAGATTCTTATAATGTGTTCAACAACACTAAGATTAGGATGAGATTAATTATTTGGATGAAATAATCATGATTATAGACATTTATAATTAATTCTAAATGTAAGAAGCATGTGAGGAGCATCATAGTGAGTTCCTAAATAATAGGGGGCATGGAGCACCCACATGGTAAGGTGACCTCACCTTGTGTTAGGTTAGCTATCTGAGTATGATTAACACTTGAATGCATGTAAAGATCCTAGGAGTTGGGGTTTGATATTGCATGTGAAGTTAGGTGAAGTGGGTTTAGTTCCGGATTAGGTTCAGATTTAGATCAGAGTTTTAGAATTAGTTGATTCGGTTTAGATTCGGTTCAATTCAGTTCGGTTGTCTTGATTAGTTTTGATTGTATATTAGTTAGCTTTAGTTAACTTGGAATTCATGGCTAATGATATTGAGTTGTATGACAAATAACAAGGAGTACCTCTAGTTAACAGGGGATGACCATTCTTGCATGAATGGTGTTGAGTAAATGTTTCAGTTAATGAGAAATCACTTGGAGCCAACTTGGGTGCCCAAGATGCTTTCTTGGATTTACCTCTCTTGCATGATAAGATATTTTGAAGGCTCAGTTAAGTAGGATTACTTATGGGTGCCAACTTTGAGGAAGAGCTTTGGAATTATCACCAAAGTGAAGGATGAGTTGTAGCTTCAGTTTGGGATGCCCAAATGCATGAAGCACATGTTGTAAGCTTTAGTCTTCATAGAATAACTCAACTTGAAGCAATATGGTGTACCTTTTCAAGGGCTTGAGCTTGTGCATTGTGATTATCACCTTTTGGAGATTACAAGGTTGCATATTGCCTCTATATCTCATTCAAGTTGAAGAGAGTTTTCATAATCGTTGTTTGTAGGTGTGAAGAAGATTGGTAAAGATAGAAGAAGCATTCTCAAGCAAGAATTGGAGCTATTGTATTTCAGAGATTGGATAATAGAATAATTCTTGGTGGATTTTTTTCCCGAAAGGGTTTCTCCACGTTATATCTTGTGTAATCTTTCTAATATCATGTCTAGTTCTTCTATCAACTTTTGTCTACATTCTACAACAGTAAAATGGATTATTCAAGATAGTCACCCACAAAGAATATATGTAACAAATAAAAAGCTTACTTAGATCAGCAATATTAAAGTTTTACAGAGTATTAAGCTAAGAAAACAGCTCATTTTTCAACAAGGTTAACCCATGACATGATGTTCCACATGAAACACATCTTTGTCACGGCGGTTAAACTATTAGGGTAGAGTTTCAATTTAAATTCTCTTCTTCTACTTTTCAATAATGGCTTTTTGTTGCAAAGACTAATTCCTCTCCCTATTCTTGAGGGAGAGTGGACAAATACATTATAGTTTTGTTTTCATTCCTAGGATGAATAAGACTCCTCGTGAACCCTATATAGTGGGATTTGTTGTGAGGATCAAACCTAGTTACTAGTTGTTTTAGTTATTTGTTTTGGTTTTTGCTAGTTCTAGTTGATAATGGATCATTGTTAGTTTTTTATTATCAATTGAATGACAAACATGTATTTCTAAATGATAAATCATTAGTAGATTCTTGTTAGAGTTTAGAGTTTTCATGCAATAAAGGAGCTAATTTAGTATCATGATTTGTTGATCAAGTAGTAAGTGTTGATATCTTCTATGGATGTAGCAACTCAAGTAAGGGACACTTGAGGTACTGCTATCCACTCTATTTTTCTATTATTATATTGGTCATGCATTGTTGAATTAAAATAGTTTCCGACTACAAGCTTATGAACTCATAAATATGATTTTGTAATTGAATTGGATTTTGTAGCTTAATACTAGTTTCATACTCTTGAATTGATTAGTTGTAGTTCAGCATTAAAAGTTAGTAGTCACAATCTTAAGTGATCAGTACATGTAGCACAAGTAACAACTTATTTTTATTTCCTTGTTTTACAAGTTAACATTTAATTTCCTTTTCTAGCTTTTACCATTTTTTGTAAATGTGTAAATCACCTATACTCATTGATATATGACATATTATAATCCATGAATGTACATATAGTGTCAGCATTGATAAAATCTTATGAAGTCCTTGTTGATAATTAAATGAAGCCTCTCATAGAAGATGAACTATTTAGTTAGGAAGTCATCCTCTGAATTGTGTGTCTACATATAGTACCAAGTTAATAAAATAATAGAGAGGCCCTACACCCACCTCAGTTGAATCCCAATCCATCTACTATTGCTTGTCCTCCCCCTTCCTTTGACAAAAGAAATCATGCCTCTATCCAAAATTCACCTCCAACCCCATCCACATCCCAAATCCCCATATCTAAATCCTTTTCAAGATCCTCATCCTCATCCTCAATTTACCAATCAATGGAAACCTCCACTTATGATTCCACTTGTTCATCTCCCACATTCTCACAATCCAAATCACCCCAATCCTATAAATCTAACTTATCCAATGTCTCCCATGACTTCCTCCAAGGACTATTAGTCAAGTAGCTTCAATCCCCTCCTCCAAACAAAGTGGTGGAACCTTCTCATATCATGCATCCACCTTCATCCCTCCACATCAAGATAAACCCCAATCCCCTAAACCTTGTGAATCCCCTATCCCTCTATCTATCCAATTGGAGAAGTCTATTCAACATTCATCATCTATCACACCATCCATACCAAATGAAATATTTCAACACCTTAGTCCAAATCATGCTATCATGGATCCCTCTCTATGTCAAGATCAAGGTACCCCTCCCAATCCATGTCATGATCCATTTTCATCTCCCAATGAAGAGACAAGTGTACTATCTACTCCATCTCCCAATGCCTCACTAAGTCAATATCAAAATGCCATTCTCTCTCCATGTCATAATCTCAATCCATCTCAAGATCACGACATTCCTCCATCTCATAATTTTATCCCTTCTATCCCATTCAATGATCCTCTTCCATCTCATAATTAAGAGAAAATATCCCTTCTATCCTATCCCATGATCCTCTCCCTTCTCATAATCCCCTTCCATCCACTCCATCATATGATCCCTTGACAAGTCAAGATAAAATCATCCCTTCATATCCATGTCATGATCCTAATCCTCCACAAAATCCCATCACCCCTATCCAAGCTACCCATGAAACCTGCACCTATCAAATGAATTCAACCACTTTTATGCAATTTGGTTTACTCCAAGAACCTATAATTACTTCTATATCACATCCCCCTCCAAATGGACTCACATCTTGCTTCCAGAACAACAAGTATCCCATTAGAAAAAGGAATTTTCAAACTATTCATTATCAAGTCAAAGGGATAGGCCTTCATTAGCAAGGCATATTAGAACCCATCCAAATCCAAGAAAATACTAATTTTCATGGCCTTGGATATCAATCTCAAGACATCGATACTCCTCCTAAATCTCACATCCCTCCACTTAAGTCTAATAATTCATTTCCTCTATCCTCCAAATCCATCTTGGGTCCTTATATTCCTAAGAAAAATCCTTCATCCCTTCCATCTATTTTGGTTTCCTATGTTCCAAAACCATATCCTCCATCCCTTCCATCCATTTTGGGTCCCTATGCCGCAAAACCATATCCTTCATCTCTTACATCCATTTTGGGTCCTTATGTCCCAAAACCAAGCCCTTCATCCTTTTCATCCATCTTGGGTCCTTACATTCCACCACTTGTCACTCCTATTCCACAATACCACTATCCTATTTACCCATTGCCTCAAATCCCAAATCAAGATCAAAAAAAGACACACATCCTTGAAGCCTTTCCAACATCCTTCCTACATACACCCATCCATCAAATCTCCATATCATTACTCTCCATCCACCAATCACATTACGCTTGGAAGTGATTTAGATGTCAAAACTAAAAATCATCAATCCAAAATCCCACATATATCTGAGGATCACCATGTCCCATAAGAAATACATGCCAAAACAAAGTGAAATATGACTCAAAATAAAAAAATTTAAATCTAAAAGGACACAAAGGCCCAAGAATTAAAAATTAAAGTCAAAAACCATGTGGGTTCCCAAACTGCTCATAAAACCAAGGCATCTCAAAGAACAATCAAAGTTGGCATCCAAACTTTCTATTCCAATAGCTTCATCCACTCCTAATTCCTCTAATCCTCCATCTAAAAATCCCCCATCTTCCAACTCCATTCTAGGCCCTTATGTCCCAAAATCCATATCCACTCCTCCATATCAATCTCCAAATTAAAAATCCACTTCTCTTTCACAACTCCACGACTTCAAGGTGTATGCCAATGTTGATCTTACTAGCATTTCCATCCACTCATCCACAAGTATTCCAAACCTCCATCTACCATCAAAAATTCATCCCCCATCATCCTCCTTCAATCCAAGTCCTTGCATAAATCCACTTTATTCCCCTTACCATCCTTCTACCAACGTCTATAAGCATGCCTCCAATTACCATGGTCAATTTTTGTACATCTTCAAGGGATACCATCCATTGAACTAGACACTTGAGTCCTTCCTCCATCTCCCTATCATCCATCCACTATCTTTTGAACCCACTTATCCACATGATTATTCTCATCCTTATCCATCCTTTCTATTCCATACATCCAAAAAAGAAAAGAAAAAAGAAAAAAAGGAGAAAAGTAAAGAGAAATCATTCATCCAATGGTGAAAACAACTTCTTATGGCACAT
The DNA here is from genome assembly GCA_007258455.2 of Sequoia sempervirens. Taxonomy (NCBI): domain Eukaryota; kingdom Viridiplantae; phylum Streptophyta; class Pinopsida; order Cupressales; family Cupressaceae; genus Sequoia; species Sequoia sempervirens. The sequence continues at coordinate 25,621 of VDFB02091248.1, read as the reverse complement.
TGGTCAAGTACCATGATGAAAACTTGGTAAATAAGTGTCATGCATAATCCCCATCCACTTGCCTCTACACTTGAGATCAAGATTAATCCATATCATATCCTATCCACATATTTCATTATCCATCCCCTATTCATCATCCTATCTAAGTCCATCCCCATTTTCCACCTTTGAGTGTGACAAGGATAAGTATCTTCATTAGCAAAACACATCCCACCTAGCTTATGCTACCCATATCATTCATCTCATATATCTCATCCTACAAAATCTATCCACCCTCCCCATCTTTAATCATGATAAGGAGCCTCCATGCTATCCTTCCTACCACATATTATACCATACTCCAATATCCACCATCTCATATCCCTTATCCTATCTTCATACCCCCCATCATATCAACTTCATCCTCTCTTTTCAGCCTTGATATTAATAGAGAGTTAGGGGAAAAATATCCATGCATGATTTGGACAAGGAACACCCTACTCTTATTTCCATCCATGTCTCTTATGCACTACCCTTCCATCTCATGCATCTTTTACCATATTCCATCCATAATTGCACTACCACTAGTGTGGGACATCTTGTTCCTTTAAAACATAGTGCTTGGAGCTCCATCCTCCTATCCTTCATCCACCATCCTCTTACCCTTGCATTCATCCACTTAATCCCCCTTATCACATATCCAAGCAATCCATCTGTAGACACTGAAAATTGTCCTAGGCCTGCAACTCTAATTTTCATCATAATTCTAATCTTCATTTTCATAATTAAATAATGTTAATTTTTTAATTATTTTCTAAAGACATTTGTCCTCTATTAATTAAATAACTTTAATTATTTAATTAATTCATTCTTACATTTATTCCTTCTTGATTAATTAAATAAATTTTATTTATTTAATTAAGTCGCTAATTAAATCTATCTTCTATTAAATACTCATTTTAAATTATTTAATTCATTCCTATCACACTTTCAACTATAATTAAACAATCACTTTAATTATTTAATTATTATTTAGCCTTTTCTCCATTTAATTAAATAAATCCTTATTTATTTAATTTAATCCCAAAATCTTGAATGTTGAATTAAATTATTATTTAATTCATAAAAGGTTTATTCATAGCATATTTCTCTATAATTAGATAATCTCTTTGTTATCTAATTAGTCATTTATCACTTATGTCTAGATCTAAATTGATCATTCAGTTATTTGGTGATTTAATATCTCATTATCTTTAACAAACTGACTCTCTGTGTTAATCAGTCTGTTATCTAGATTTATTCTTATCTTCTACATGCAAACCTTTATTAATTAAATAACTTTAATTATTTAATTAATTTATTCTCATCCTCTATCTATTTCAATCTTTATCTTTACATGCAACCTTTATTCTTCTTTGTCTCGGCTTGTTTCCACTAAAGATTAAATTATTATTTAATTTAATCCCCACCATTCATGCTTTATCACTCACACTAATCTAAACCTAACTCTTTCGCATGTCACATCTTTAATCTAAATCATTAATTAATTATCTTTAATCTGAGCCTATCATTGAACATAGTCACTCGTCACACTTGTTATCTTTTGTCATCTTGGTGAATCTTTCTCGCTCATCAATCTAGTTTGGAAACTCACTTTATCTCTTGGTCTTAGTCTCACAAAAGGTCCCTTGACAAACTAAATTGAAGTCTTGGTTAACCTTTAGATGGTTGGTAAACTCTTTTCAAATAATTCAAAATTGATTACCTTTAAAAGCCTGCCTACACTTTTGCATACTTAGACATGGTCATTTTAGGACATCATTTTAGACTTTCCTTATTTTCCAAAAAAAGATCAAAAAACATAGTCACATTAGCATTCATTCCTTATATCCAAGAAAATAAGAAAAAACATACACTAAAATCATATCATTCATAGACATAGTTTTGCATCATCCACATTTTGAGCATATCTTACATGGTTGAAACAAGATCCAAAAGGAAACAAAGAGAAATGGCTGATCCATAAGACTTTATCAATCCATTTTCAAATCCCCCATCAGGGACATCAAGACCTCACAAAACCTTATTGGATAAATTTTTCACTAGAGACCAACAAGGATGCATTATAGTTGAAGACTTAGACGTTGTTGCCCAAGATCCAGAATTGGCCTCTTTTGTAGATGAATACTTGGCACAAGATCCTCAACGATATCTATCAAAATTGTTAGTAGAAGGTTCCACATTACCTGTTGGATTTGACCTTCACACATTGCAAACTTCATCTACCCAAGGGAAAAACACAATGACATCTAGTGCCTCTATCCCTCAAGTAACTACAACTATACCATTTGGAGTACCTACACAAAATTCCACAATAGTACACACATCACCATTTGGTACATCAAGCATGACATAAGGCCTTAATTTTACCATAGGGGCATCATTGTCAAATCCCTTTGGCACCAATACTGGAAGAAAAAAGCCTAAAGTTGGCACAAACACGACAAGTCTATACCAAGCATCAACATCACTAGTGCCATACCACAGATAGGGGTCCCACAAACATGACACATACCTCAAATATAATTTGGGAATTAGCCTGATCCTTCGCAAAACATTTACATTCCCAATCAAAATCCACCCTTCATTCATACACTAAACCAAAATCCATCACAAAGCATTGGATTCTAAAACACTTACATAGACCCCAGCAATCCAACCAACACATCATTGACACAAGTGGATGTCCTGCAAACAAAAATTCAAGCCCTTCAACAACAAATAGATAATATGGCGATGTCTAGCAAGAAGACTTTTTCATCAAAAGACTTATGTCCATTTCCCTTTGACAAAGCTCTATACATGACATCTTTCCCACATGGATATGTTATACCAAACATTCCTAAGTATAATGGGAAGTGTAATCCTATTGAACATATAAGGGAATTTTCCACAATGTGCATAGACGTTGCATATGACCCCACATATCTCATGAGACTTTATCCACGAAGCCTTATTGGAATAGCACTAGAATGGTTTTCTCAACTTCCATGTGGCATAAGATCATGGGGTGAACTTGTTGAAAACTTTATTGAACATTTCTCCTTTAACATTGACAACAAAATCACAATAAAATCCTTATGTCACACCACACAGGATGAAGGAGAGAACTTTATCACATTCTTCCAAAGATGGAGGAGTCTAGCTAGTTGATGCCCTGTTGAAATACCTAAAAAGAAAAAGGTCGCCATATTCCTAGGAAACCTCAATTCAAAATTGAGAAGTAACTTAAGAGTACATTGTTGCACTTCTTTTGTAGAACTAGTAGAAAAGGGTATCATACTTGAAAAGGATCTCATTGACAAGGGTGAAATCAAGATGTCAAATATAAATCCAAATGTTCAAAACATCCCTAATGATAGGAACAAACTTTGGTCTCAAAACAAGAATGTAAGCAATGATGGGATTGTTGATGCTAAAACCCTACAAGTGAGACCAATCATTACACTCAGAGGAAACAACCCCTCTAACAACACACTCAACAACATTGATCAAACTACTAATGTTTTCCAAAACACCCAACAACCATGACCACAAAGGAGGTTTCCAAAATGCGAATTCACTCTACTAGGGGAACCAATTGAATTAGTCTTTAAACAATTGTTGCAACACAACCTCATACAACTTCAAGAGCCAAGACAATATGATCCGGGACTATTTAAACCCTTTTGGTGGAATGACAACACTTTTTGTGATTTCCACCGAACTAAGGGACACAGTCTACAAAATTTTCAATAGTTGAAGAACATATACAGGATCTTGTTGAAAACAAAACTATTAAAGTTAATAGATAGAAACATACATCCTCAAACAACAATCACAAGGTATTTACTAATCCATTACATGACCATGGAAAAGGAAAAGCCTCTAGTTCAATAAATAAGACCAATAATTCGGCCAACAACGCTAATGTCAAGTATGATTATAACCACGGCCCAATCATCAATCATATTCGAGCCGCCGATGAGAATGTCAACACTATTACCATAAAGAAAACTCCTGAATGTGTTGTCAACACTTGTCGAACCAACATAACCATCCAAGGCCCTCCATAACAGCAACAACCACAATCTTCCAAGCCTCGATACAATTTACTTGACTAGTTGGGGAAGACCCCAGTGCAAATTTCTATCATGGAACTGTTGATTATATCACCCAATCATCGAGCTATTCTAGACAAAGCTTTGCAAAGCAAGAATTTCCCCAACAACCTTGATGTCAATCATTTCCAAGAGATGGTAGGCTACCTAACCAACTATCATCATGCTACCTTCTCTGAACAAGATTACGTAACTGAGAAGAAAAACCACAATGACCCTTTGCACCTAGAAGTTCTTGTTCATAAAAAAAAAGTTAGATGAGTCTTGGTAGACAGAGGAGCAAGGTTGGATCTTTGCACCTTGAAATTGGTTAAGGCATTAGGCATCTCAAAGGTGTGTGTGGACACTACTAAGAGCATTGTCCTTAAGGCATATGATGACAAAGAATGATCATCTAAAGGAGTTGTAATGCTCCCCATCAGAATTGGTCCTATGGTTATGGATACCATTTCCAAGTCTTGGATCTCGTCCTCCCATATAACCTTTTACTAGGAAGACCATGGATACATGCTATGAAGGCCCTCCCTTCTACTTATCATCAATGCCTTAAATTCCCATACAATGGCACTGAGATCACTATATATGGTGATCCTAATCCTTTTCAATATTGCACTAACCTACGAGGGATACCCCAATGACAGGTGCCTATAAACTAGGAGGCTTCATCATCCAACTCGTCCCAGTATGTTGATCCATCCACTCTTTCCAAAACATCTACTTCCCAATCACTACCTTCCACTCCTAAGGTTTAGATCCAAGATAAGGGTTATGGGGAGTATCATATGAAAGCATCTTATTGTGTCAGCCATTTGGTTCCTCCCAAATCATACGGTTTACCAATAGTAGATAGGAGATAATCAGTGGTCACCATACACATCCCTCCCACAACAACTTTCACAAAATGGGGAGAACTAAGTAAAGAAGCTATAAATGAAGATGTGACCTCTTGGTTATACAAGGAAGGCAATGGACAACCTCCTCTGCCTACTCAGATACCCACAAATCAATATGGAAAAGGTTTCAAAATAATCCAAGACAAAGGATATAATGGACATAATGGGTTAGGATTACATCAAAATGGAAGGAATGAACCTATCATTGTCTCTAAATGGTTGAAAGGCCTAGGGCTTGGGTTTCAACCGCTCCAGATTGGCATTTCTAGTACCTCGACACCATCAAAAGAGGAAGTAAGTGCTTTTGAAGTTATCGAGACATCTAATGAACCATCTGACCAATGCTATTGTGATTCCCTATCCTCCACCTCTTTAATGGACCTCGATAAACTATTTGGGGAACTTGACCAAATGCTTAATTATTCACAAAATCCATCGAATTCCCATCCACAAATGTCTTTGACAAAAGAGGAATGGCTCAAACATTACTTTTGAGAATCCCTTGATCCTGCCTCTTGGGAACCTAACAAATCTACTTTTGATAACCAAACCTTGACAATGAACCCATCTCAAATTCTACCTATTCCCAAGAAAAAGAATAAGGAGGATTTGGTATGAAACTTTTGTGACTATGTCAACAACTCAACCTTTACCTTGACCCCTTTGAACTTTGATACTTCTGATGATGACATGCCCTTAGTATATCCCCAACTTATTGATTGGGATCAACAAGATACCCCCACCTTAGATGTCTTTGAGAACGACGAAGCAATAGCCGAGTTCATGGGACTGCGAGAAGGCATACCTAGTGGTGACCATAAGGCTGGATTACCAGAGACTTGGATAACCTGGGTTATTTTGGGGAGTCTATTCACCCCTTCAGTTGCAAAAATAAGAAAATCAATGAAAAATATAAAAAGGACGAGTTCCTAAGTGAAAACCGAAAGGCACCTTTGGATGATGAAAAAGTAAAAGATAAGGATGCATCCAAGGGAAAAAAACCTCTCTAAGGTACCCAAGGATGGAGGGTTGAACATTCTCCCCATTGCTCAAGAAAAGTCACCAATGTTGGTTGAAGAATCTGTGGAGGTCAACATAGGCACTGAAGATAATCCCCGACTAATCTATTTTGTAGCATCTTTGATAGAAACAAAGCAACCTGAATTTTGTAACTTCTTCACATAAAGATAGATCAACTTTGCATGGTCATATGCTGACATGCCTAGACTGGATCCTGACTTGGTATTACATCATTTTCCATTACAACTAGGTGTTAAACCTGTGAAGTAGAAGTTAAGAAAAATGCACCCACAAATCACTTTATTAGTCAAAGTTGAACTAAAGAAATTGTTGGATGTCGACTTTATCAGATCAATTAACTATGTAGAATGGATTTTCAATCTTGTACTAGTGACAAAACCAACAGGGGGCATCTGCATCTTTATAGAATTTTGAGATATAAACAAAGCATGTCCTAAAGATGACTTTCCTCTACCAAATATTGACATTATTGTGGACCTAACAAAAAGATATGAAATATTATCCCTTATGGATGGTTTCTCAAGATATAATCAAATCAGAATCGCACCTGAAGACCAACACAAGACATCTTTCACTTTTCCATGGGGAACTTATTGTTGGAACGTCATGCCCTTTGGACTTAAAAATGTCAGAGCAACATATCAACACACCATGACAACTATTTTCCATGACCTCATACACACTCTAATGGAAGACTATGCAGATGATCTGATAGCTAAATCATTAACAAGGGTTGATCATTTATAGGTCCTAGATAAGATTTTTGAAAGAGTAGAAGAATACAAAGTGAGACTAAATTCAAAGAAATGTGTATTTGGCATGCAATCAGGAAAACTTCTAGGATACATTATTTCTAGATGAGGCATTGAAGTGGACCCAACAAAAGTAAAATCTATTATGGACATGCCTCCATCGGCCAATATAAGTCAACTATGGACACTACAAAGGAGACTGCAGTCTATGAGACGATTCATAGTGTAGTTAGCAGACAAGATACATCCCTTCCAGAATCTACTCAAAAAAGGGGTACCATTTGCATGGACAGGTAAATGCCAAGAAGCTTTTCAAAAGATCAAGGATTACCTACTTACACCACCAATATTAATGCCACATGTTTATGGAAGACCTTTGATACTCTACATTTCAAAAACCACATCAGTGCTAGGAGCCTTACTGCACAGAATGATAATGAGGGTTGTGAAAGGGAAATCTATTATATCAGCCACACTTTGGTAGGTTATGAGCTAAATTACAGTACCATAGAACGTGCTTGTCTTGTAGTAATATTCACTAAGTCAAATAATTAGGCACTACATGTTAAAACACCAAAAAATGTTGGTCATAAAGATAGATCCTTTGAAGTATCTCCTTAGTGAAGCAACATTGACAGGACAACTGGCTAAATGGGTAATGGTACTCAGTGAATATGATATCCAGTATGTAGAAATAAAAGCTGTAAAAGGACAAGTTATTACTAACCAACTGGCAGATGCATCGATTAAGGAAGATCATCCTCTAGTTTTAGATTTTCCTGATGAGTTCATCTTTTCTCTTGACATGAGAATGACATGGAAGTTATACTTTGATGGGTCCCACACAAATAATGGTTCAGGGGTTGGCATATTGTTTATCACCCCACAGGGCGACACTATTCCTAAGTCATTCAAAATTGCTTTTCCATGTAACAATAATATAGCAGAATATGAGGCTCTTGTAATAGGATTATGAATGGAAATCAAATGGAAGATCAAACATCTACAAGTCTATGGTTATTCTCAACTGATAGTTTGACAAATTAATGATGACTATGTAACCAAAGATGAAAAGCTCACCCCATACAAGCAAATGGCAGATAGTTTTAAATAGTATTTTGACAACATTGTCTTTCATCAAATACCTCACATTCAGAATAGGGTAGAAGACACCATGACAACCATTGGTTCACTCTTAGACATACCTAGCAACATTCCTATATTTAAGTTTTTGGTAGAACAACTTTTGGTCCTTGCCTTTGATGTCCCAGATTCAGAGATGGTGTGTGAAATTGTTGGTCCCAATTCCCCATGGTACAAAGACATATATGACTACCTCCATGCCCAAATCCTACCCCCTGATATCTCAAACAACTAGCGTAGGACATTTATCCATAAGTCATCTAAGTATACCATCATCAAAGATACCCTTTATAGACGTGCCCAGACAATACCCTATTGAGATGTCTCAATATTGAAGAAGCACAAGCAACCTTGTGTGGGGTACATGAGGGTATATGTGGATCCCATTCTAGCGGTCCTACCTTAGCCAAGAAAATTATGAGCCTAGGCTATTATTGGCCTGCGATGGAAAAGGACTCATATATGTTTGTCAAGAAATGTCAACAATGCCAGATTCATGAAGACTTGATACACGTACCAGCATAGGAGCTCTATCTAATAATGTCACCATGGCCCTTTGCCCAATGGGGACTCAACCTCATCGGTAAGATACATCCTACATCCTCCAACAGTCATAAATTCATCATCACTGTGACTGAATATTTTACCAAGTGGATCGAAGCCATTCCTATGACCTACATTACCGACACACAGATCTCTAAGTTTATCCTGAACTATATCATTTGTCAGTATGGCATTCCTAATCCATAATCATAGATAATGGTCATCCATTTAAAAACCAAGAATTTTGTCACCTTTGAAGAATTCCATATCCAACACCACTTTTTCACCCCATATTACCCACAAGGTAATGGCCAAGCTGAGGCATCTAATAAAACAATCATCATAATCCTAAAAAGACTGTCAATGATGCTAGTCATGATTAGCATTTACTTAACCCTAACTGAAACCCATCAATGTCTTATACGATATGTGTCATTCTTGAAACAAGGCTTTATCGAACAATCATCTTATCAATCCCCTACACAATTAAACAACAAACAGATCAAATTTTGGCAAATATTTTTATTGACTATTGACATTATGGCTTGTTTTGTCTTATATTTTTATTTGGCTTTGTCTTTGAGTCTAGTCACTAGCTTTCTCGAGGATGTCCCATGAAGGATTTAGAGAAGCAAGGATGTATCAGGACTCTTTTTCTTTGACTTTTTTTGTCAATTGTCTTTTGGCTTTGTCTTTAAGTAAGGTTACTAGCTTCCTCGAGGATGTCGCATGAAAGATTTAGAGGAGTGATGATGTCTCATGACTCGTCTTTTATTTGATTGTTGTCTGCGGTTTTTCTTAACAAAAAGACTGGGGCAACTGTGCCCTCAGTATGAGTTAGGACATTCCTTGTCTATGACTATTTGTTTTTAGCACGTGGATGACCTTGCACACCTTGGTATATCTCATATCATGGTGTTTTTTGTCCATTCGTATCATTTAATGCCCAATGATTATTTAATGCAATGCCTATTATATTTTAGCAAAATATTGAAGACTACTAACACTAACATCCAAATCTTTCATGCTAACATTTATTCTTCCTCGCATTATGACAGAGTCCTTTGACACATAAAGAAATAAAGCATCATGCATATGCATTCATGTTAAGAACATCATTTAGACATTTTCATACATATATGCAAATTTTGAAAACAAAAAAACTATAGGCATCCATCACATCTAGGAATCCATGACATAATGCATTCACCATAATAAACTGCACAATAAATACATTTACATGGCATTGTAAATACATAAATCATAGGCTACATTAACATCATAAATGCATACATGACATCCATAATGCATGCATAAATAGAATACTGCATAATCATATAAAGAATTGCATATCATATAATAGCCACCAAAATTTATATATATATATATATATATCGCTCAAAAAAATGTCACAGTACAATTTCATAATGTATCTCTCAAAATGGAGCTTGTAGGATCTATAATCAAAATACAATGTCTACAAATATATAACATGTCCCTAGTCTAAACTCTCAGTACTCTGATGAGGAGACTGAGGAGGTGACTAATGGGGAGGTGTTGATGATCATTGTACGAAAGGTGGCCTATTATAAGGTCCTGACCTATGAGGTCCAAGGACATCACCACTGCTCTAGGATTTGCTATGGGATGACTTGCTTCGTGATCTACTGCTAAGCACCTAAGAAGCACTAGGAGCCCATCTCTCAAGAGGTACCTCCTGCTCATACAAATATTTGTAATATTTCTCTCTATCACCAGCCCTAACCGACTCTCGAGCCATAGTTGTATCTAGTCCAATGCAAAGAGTTATAAAATCCACAAATCTTTGCTCAGTCTCCTACCTCTGTGCCACCGCCAGATCCCTCTCCAAGTAGGCATTGTCCCTCTCTAGCCATATCTCATCTCTCTCCACCATCACAACTCTAATCCACTCCTCCAAGGCCTCTACCCTGGCCTACAAATCGGTCAGTCGTTGATCTAGGGGACCCTCCTCCCGCTGTGACCTCTCCCCCTCATCAACATCCTACTCCTCAACTATCTAGTCTTGGAGCTCCCTCTCCTAATCCCCCATCTCCTCCTCAGGATCATCATCTACCTAGCCTCCTCACCGACAGCCTCCTCCTCTCCAATAGCCTCTTCTCTGATGACCTCCTCCCCAACTACCTCCTTTGCAACTACCTCCTCAACAACGGCCTCCAACCCTCCACCTACCTCCAACATGGGGACATCCTCTCCCTCCCTCTCACCCTCATAGATGGGTGACACATCTCTACCTCATCCCCTACCACCTTGTCGACCTCGTCCACCACCCCTCCCACCTCCTCCTCTGCCATCATCTCCATCACCTCTACCACCTCTACCACCTCCCTTGCCACCACACCGACCCTATGGTCTTGTCCCTTGACACTCTACAAGCGTTGGCTGATTAGGATCTGTATATGGCACATGACTATGTTGTGCCCACCAAGCATCATACGCATCTGTCGTCCCAACATCTGTAGCTCCATCCCTCCATCCCCACTATATTGGTTGCAGTGCATTTGTGTCTACCTGTGTTGTCGCTATAGGAATTTGTGGCCCCCAGAGAGGAACCTCCCTAGAAGATCGAGCAAACTTAGCTTGATTGAGAGGCACATCCTGAACCTCACCAAACTATTGGAGCACTCTATTTGGTAGGTGTCTCTCAATGATATGAACTCTAGAATCATTCCTCCTGATTAAATATCGTGTTTGTCGACAAAAAGGAAAGTGTCGATGCTCGTCCCACCACTGTGTGCAATCCATGTATGGTCTCCATATAAACTGAACAAGGGTACCAATCGCGTGCCTCCAATATCCTGTGTCTCCAACATGAGTCTGTGTGATGGTCCCGACATATCGAAACACATAGGGAGATTGATCATCAAGCTCGTATACGACCGGTGGGCAGAAAAAAAGAATTTGTTCCTATGCCTGTATCATCAATAACGTGGTCCCATAGCTCATGGACTGTGCCTCCCTATAGGCTATGTCGCGCAAGTGGAAGTATAACATCGCTAGTAGACAAGGGCCCCATGCATATACAACCTGCCTCTCCAACATCCCTACCAACATCTCCCCCCAACCAATAGGAAACCCATGCCCTCGACGGTTTGGTAGCATAATCCCACCAATTAGTGTACACAACAAACAATCAATCCGCTCATATTTATCTGCCAGAACGTGCCATCTGATCTCATAATGCTCGATACCGAGTTGTCTGACATCCTCATGCACATAATAACGGGTGATCTCGATAAAAATCCTCTGGGTATCATAACAAACCCTCTCACCCTTGATCGGTAACTGAAGTATCCTATAAACATCCTTTAATGTAATAGTCACCTCTCCTATAGGGAAATGAAAAGAGGAAGTCTTTGAGTGCCATTGCTCACAAAGTGCGGTGAGCATCCCTCAATTTTCCCAAATGGTGAGCATAAATGTCACATGATGTAGTCCAAGATGCCATATCAACCGTTTCTCTACACTATGCAACTAGTCCCACAACTCGTACATCATCGGCCTCGACTCCCGGGTATATATAAGATCCAAAACAACCTGCAAATGCATAACAAATACCTTGTGTCAGAAATACAAAGCAAATTTTTACACCATAAAATTTCAAAAAAATTGACAAGCAAATGTGTCATTTTATTATCAAATGCATTGCACAATGCAAGTACATCATTTAACATTGCAAATGTGTCGCATAAATCCAAATGCATCATTTAACATCACACATGCGTCACACAAGGTAGCCATACAAGCAATCATACATATGCATTAAAAAATCAAATGTGGTGCACTAATACATATGTGACACTATACCTATCAAATGTGACTCGCTAACACAAATGTGATGCAAAACTAAACAAATGTGTTGGTCTAAACTTAATGAAAAAACCAACCCGACTCACAGTAATCTAAACCTAACTCTATCGCATGTCACATCTTTAATCTAAATCATCAATTAATTATCTTTAATTTGAGCCTATCATTCAAAAATCATATTTTCTATAAATTTTCTTTACCTTCATCATTATTACTCCTAAAATCTTATGAGTTTTGGAAGCAACTTTCTTAATCTTCAATGTTTTGCTATTAACACTATCATGAGGCTATACTTGCATACTTAAGAGAAATTTGAGGGAAATTATCATACAACAACGAAATGGAGAAGTGCAATGAAGGTGATCCATGGAATGCATAAGGGGTTCGGTGAGATCATTCTTTTGTTTATGTTTTATATTCCATTGTTCTTTATTGTTAGCATAGGTTTAGTTTGAGTTTATGCTTGTACCGCTAATCTGTGAATTTCCCTGTGTTACACCATCTATCTTTTCTTCTTTTACCAATCATTGGTTCTCCCTTGTCATTGGTCCCATCCATTCCTTTATCATAATCATCCTATCCTCCATCCAATCCTATCCTATCCAATCCTATCCTATCCAATTCTATCCTATCCAATCCATTTGTTTTACCATTTAATCATATCCTACGTTAATCTATTTATCCTTCACATATCGTTCTAATCCAATCCAAAAATCTCAATCAATCCATCCAAATGCAATCAATCGTAATCCATACAATCCAATCTTGCAATCTAGCTCATCATCCAAAAGCAATCCATCATTTTGATCCAAATCAGCTAAAATCTATTGATCCATTAATCCAACAAATCCACATGTTTTTCTTATCAATAACAACACAATCCTTGGGGTACACATTGTTATTATCGTTAACTTTGATATGCTCATCATCATCAATCAATCTATCTATCAATTGGTTTTCAGCTTGACTAGGGGCATTATCCTAGTTTGTTTTTTGGTTTGTTGTACATGCTTTATTATTTCTTGTATGTATTATTGTTGTTTGCATTTATCATGGGCTTTGCACTCTATTTCCACAAGGGCATCATGGTCTTGTATATCATGGTGTTATAAGGCATATGTGTTTGCACTTGACCTTTTTTTTCACGTACTTGGCATGTTGTCACCTTGGTTCCTTATACCTCGGTACATAATTTCAAGTACAATATCAAATCTAGGTTGCTTATACCACTCCAACATTATTCTTATCCATCATTTCTCTCTATCCATATATCTAAAATTCCATCCTTTTTTAATCCATTATCTTCTAATCCTCCTCTCTATTTTGAGAGCACACCTATATTCTTTGAACCCACATATCCTCTCAAGGGGGCATACCACTGCCTCCTCATCATCCTTCCTCATCTTACCAATGATTGGGCATCATACCACTAGTCCTCATCCCTTTCTATCCACTATCTTTTATTCTTCTTTGATATAACACCACTCCTTATATTTGTGATGTTGTATCAAAGAGGGAAAAAAAATTAGACATCTAAATGTATCCATACCCAACCACACTTGACTTTACCCATTCTATCCATTAATTAAATAAATAATATTTATTTATTTCATCCTTATCTCACCCTTAATTAAATAAATATAAATTTACATTTATTTAATTAATCTAACCTTAGCCCCCAAACCCTCCAACTAAATAAATAAATTATTTAGGCTAATTAACCTTCATACCATTTTCTTATTATTTAATTCCACCTCACCATCAATTCTTGTTCATTAAATCCTAGCCCTTGAATCCATCTATATGGATCAAGATCTAAACTTCTCACCATACAACAAGTGTCCTAACCTACCTATCCTCACCCTTTCTCACACATGTGAGGTCACCCTCCCTCTTACACATGTCATAGAGTCACTTTCCCAAGCCACCATACCTCTTACACATGTCATAGACATGTCTCTTTCATGATCTTTCCAATGTGTGCTCACACATGTGTGAGCACGCCTTGATCTTACACCTCCTTTCCCCTTGCGACACTTGTCACAAGGCTAAGTCTCCATCATCTCATTTAATCTTGACCCTCCATTTAGTCAATGAATCTTAGCCACCAATTTACCCAACAATTTTTTTATAAATTGAGGCATTTGCTCTTATTTTAATTAAGATTCATTCATCATATCCTTATGATGTCATTTTCTTAATCAATCAACCTCTATCTTATCCTTATGTTGTCATTTTCTTATATCAATCCTCCATCACAACATCATGTTGTTGGTATAACCAATCACATTTCATCCAACTACAACAACATCAAAAGGATCACATCAAGTAGATATGGGTGTATCTACTTCAACTTAATCGATGAGGTGAGAAATGAAAGGAAAAGTAAATTGTTCTTCATTTGCATTTATCTTTGTATTTCTATTTTTTTATCCTTTTCATCATCTTGAGAAGTTTTTGGGGGAAATGACATAAGAAACATGATAGGAGTAAGTAATGATCATGCATTAAAAAATGGTGAAGTTTTCCATGAAAACTAAGGAATTTATAGTGTAACTTAATGCCTTGAATCCACCAACTTTTTAGGGAAAAAGGATAAATAAGGTCTTAGACAAATGGAGAAAGATTTCATGTCAAAAGGATCCTCAAAACATGAGAAATAAAATAAATTATGGAAAAAGGAGAGTTATAATACATAAGGGGAGATATTCAAATGATAGGTGGCTGGGATAAGGATCACATGGGAGAGGTTAAATATCATGTACTTGATCTTTACTTAGCTACAAGACCTTGTTTCCACTATGCTTTAGAAATTGTTGAAACTCCTAGAATTGAAAGAAAATAATAATAAGTACCAAATTATTCATTTTCTATGTTTTATGGGGAAAAATCAACTGCCAACATGTTAGAGTGGGTGAGTGAATGTTAGGGGAGGGCTATTTTCTTCCCTATGTCACTTGATCCTTCTAGGCTACATTATTTTGACATGGTCTCTTAAAAAATATTGCCAAACTATGATGGAGTATTTCTCAGAAATCATGACACCTAGGATTTTTTTTGGACCTATAAGTTGATATGGGGTGTCTCCACATAAACTCACTTGTTTTTGGTCAACTCCACATTGTTTGACCATGCTAACAATAAATATATTCTTACACAAAATGTTAGTTAAGAGTATTTAAAATGTGTAAATATGCATATCTTATGTTTCATGCATTGTGAGGACAAAATGATTGCACCAACATGTATATGTAGGTGGGTGATTGGCACCTATAAATGTTTCTTCTAGACCTACAGGTGGATATGGGATCCCTTAACATCAACCTCTCTTGGTTCCAGTCAAATCCACACCATTTGACCATGCCAACAACAAATTCATTCTTGTAAAAAGTATTAATTGTCAGCAATACAAACATGGAAACAAACATATGTTGCATTTTGTGTATTTTGGGGCCAAACCAACTATGGAAATACGTCTAGGTGGGTAGTTGAATGTTATCAAAGGTATCAATTTTTTCCCTAGATCACCCAATCCTTGCAAGCTACATTATTTCAGTGTAGTCTCTTAAGGGACCTAAGAGATAAAATTTGTTAAAATATGAAAGAGTAGTTCTCAAACCTTGTAGCACTTAGGAATTTTTTTTCTATACCTTTTGGATAAGGGGTCCGTCCACATTAACCTCTCTTGATTTTGGTCAACTCCACACCATTTGACCATGTCAACAATGAATATGTTCTTGTAAAATATGTTATTTTAGAGTAGTGAAAACATGGAAATAGGTAGTATCTTACGTTTCATGCGTGGTGGGGCTAAAATGACTATAGAAACACATCTATGTGGGTAGGTGAATGCTACGAAAGGAAATTTTTCATTCCCTATGTCACTTGATCCTTGCAAGCTATGTTATTCTGGTGCAATCTCTTAAAAGCCTTAAGAGCAAAAAACTACCAAACTATGACAAAAGTTCTCAAAGATCATGGAACCTAGGAATGTTCTATCTAGACCTATACGTAGATATGGGGTCCCTTTAGATTAACCTCTCTATGTTATATTCAACTCCACACCCTTTGACCATGCTAACTATTGGCCTCCTCTAATGGATCAATGACTAATCCCTAGAGTTGTGACTTAGAGATTGAGAATCTACACTAAGTAGCTATCTTACTCATCACAAAGGTGCATTTCATTGTCAACCCAGGGATGTAAACTTTAAATGCGTCAGCATTGTATGTGCACTAGGACTCCATTGTAGTCATCCATAAACTAGAAAAGAAACAATACTGGAAATAAAATCCTAGAAAGAAATCAACTTGAGCACTAAGCATGAATCAAAAACTACACTAAGTATTAACAACTAGATTGGAAATGAAAGATAGAAATGGAAATCTTAGCAAACAGACAGGAAACTACTCTGTCTATCTTGGCTGTAGGAATAGTCACAAAACGAAATTCTAATGGTTGTAGGAACAAACAACTACTGAAACTGAAACTAATTATTAAACAAAAAATAACTTTTAAACTAAATGGGTGGAATTCTCACCAAGTGGGACCCCTTGAGTGACTCTTCCTTAAGCTAACTTAGATGCAACAACTTGGAATATTATTTTTCTTTCTTGAAAACATGATTACAACATTTCAGCAATATGACTGTATTACTAAAACTGGAAAATGCAAGTACAATCTTAGAACATCCAACCTTATGAAAGGGGCATCTGTTATTTGTAGAGAGAAAAACTTCTAATTAACCCTAACTACCTAGGTAGTTGACTCCATCAAAATAGGAGGATGTCATTTATTGAAAGCATAGAAAAGAGAGGGAGGAAGTTATGCATGCACCAAATTTGGTCAAAGCAGACTGCCCCAATGAGAATCTAGCACAACACACTGCCTAGATTTTCTCAACAAACAAACATGACCATTAAAAGGTAGTTACAATATTTCATTCAAATTAGGAATTTCCCTCCATTGGAAGTTTCCCTCTATTCAGAGTTTTCCCTCCTTTGACCTCTTAATGACCATCTTCTTGACTTTCTTAGCAACCAACCAGTTGGAAAGAGTTTCTTCCACTTTGCAAGCTTTATTCAAATCAGCATCTTAGTGTAAACCTATATAATGACATTAGCACACACACGCAATTGCATATCCACAATTACCTTGAAGTAACATCCATTCAACCACATGTAAAATTAAAATAGATAATTCACATAGCATGTTAATGTCATTAAAAGTCACAAGGATAAACTTATGCCCAAGGTTTATGGTATTAAGGAAATAACATGGAAAATGTCAACAAAAAAGTGTTAAAGTCTATGGTAACAACAACAAATATATAATAAACCCTATCAAAATTGAGCCATTAATTGGACTCATCATCTCCCCCCAACCTAATTTTTTGCTAGTCCTCCAACAGAGGGAGCACTATTCTTTTTCCTAGTCAATGATCTGAAGTCACTAACTACCAACTGTCCCAAATCAGTCTTTGTAGTGTCTAAATTGGGGTCCTAGTAGAATCCTTGCTTGTTCTCCAATCTATTCCACCTTGGCCTTTCTATAGCTATGTCATAGTGATAATATCAGTAATCTGGTATAGGCCATAATAGAGTAGGTGGCTGAAATGTTAATGGAAGCCAATACTTCTACCTCATCCTTCCAAACTGTATGTATCTATCAACTTGTTTGCATGCTACAACATATTTTTTCAAAGAGTGGGGTTCAACTTGTTTCAACTCATCTGTCAAACTGTTCCACCTCTGTGATAAGTACCCCATTACTGATTTCCCCATAGTTTCAGCTACCTTCTCATATTCCTTGTAGGCTTCTTTCCTAACAAGCATAATCATATTTTTGTAGTTTGGGTGATAAAGAATTCTATGCCATGTTTGGAAAATGTTTGTAGGGTTACTGGATCCGGTTCTGAGAGGCAAGGGAGTATGAAATTTTCTTTCCCTATAAGTTCTAAACTGCTGCCCCAAACTAATTTCATTCTGAATCCAGGACATAAATTCCCTCAAATGGATATCTCCAATGTACAATAATCGGTTCCAATCATGATCATCAGTCACAACATAATTATGCAAGTATAATTCATAAAGCAGATTTTTAACTTCAGGTGGGGAAAATTGGTAGGCCTGGAAAAACTCATGTGGAGTGTCAATAGAAGGGCTCAAACCTAAAATAATCCTTGATAGCTTAAAGGAAATATTTTTCTCCTTCAAATGTAGTGCATACACTCTTGGAGGATTTCTACATACCAGCATCTGGGGTACTAAAGCTACCACATTATCTACCTTATCTTTCAAGGCAGCAATTTTTGCATTATTTTCTTCAATTTCTACATTTTTCTTTTTAACCTCTTCTTGTAGCTTGTGTTTTTCCTTTTTCCACTCCTCCTCTCTCCTTTGCATCTCACTCCATAGGTTTAAAGCTACAAGATTCCATGAAAAAGTGGGAGGTTTATGTGTTCCTACCAAAATCTTTCCTCGCACCGATTATTGTTCAAACAACACCAGTTGTAGTGATTTTGGTTGTTCATCTTGCTCAGGCTGCAGGGGTTCTTGATTCTCATCTGTCTCTTGATTCTCAACATGTTCTACAATAGCAATGAGCTATACTAATCTTATGTTTGCTTGTTCTTCAAAAATATGTTTTTCTTCAACATTTACCTGCCCCATTGGGGCTTCTATCTCCTCCCTAGATGTTCTCATGAGTCTAGAGCTTCTCTTTGGAGGTATATCAGCGGCTGGCCCAACTGGCTTTGATTTCTTAGGAGGGATTTATGTTCTTGTTCGGATGCAAGAAGAATAGTGTCATCATCATTTTGTTTCCTACGGCTTGGTGTTGCTTTTATTGGCATTTGCTTCTTGGCCTTCCCCTTCATCATTTCTGCCTCTCTCATGTGTGCCTCCTCTCTTCTAATGGCAGCCCTAGTTTGAATTGGGGTTTTGGGAAGAACATTAACATCAGGGTCTCAGGATAAAATTTCTTCATTTGAATATTTTGACTCAAAGGAGCCAATTTCTATAGCTTGTTTGGCTACAAGAAGGTTTGAGCTAGGGTTTGCACTAGAGGTTGAAGCTCCAGGTGTGGTTTCAGCAACCCTCTCTCCCCTACTAACCCTACGAGGTTGAGGTTGACCTCTAGGTTGCACATTTTCTAGTCCAAACTAATCAATGCTTACAACTTCCTCCCATGTCATACCAGAGACCTCTTGTAAAGATTTCTCTACTAACAATTTTATCAAACAATGGTGAGAAAAAAAATTATCCCTACCTTTTTGTGTTTTATCTACCATGATTGCAAGGAGGTTATAAAACACATTGGGCATGCTCATTCTTCTTCCATGTCTCATATGGTTCAAGAGATTAAAATGCACAAAATGGAGGCATGACTGGCGGCCTTCACAAGTAATATACTTGACAATGTGGACGGCTACTTGTTTCCACTTCTCTAGTAGAGTTCTCTTTGTTCCTTGCTTATCTACAACTAGCAGAGGGTCATTGGGCTCAATGAATTCTACCCTAGCTGACCTCGCATCTTTGGAAGCAAGGTATGACTCTCCATCGGTAGGAAAACTCGTTACCTTTGCAATTCTCTCCTTAGTAGCTATCACCTATAGCCCTTTTACCATTGCCTTCTCGTCAAAGAGTGTTTGTGCAAATTCTAGCACAATTTCCTCATTGAAGCTGTCCAATTTCAGGAAATAATCCAACCACCCACAATTCATGAACTGGGCCAAAGAAAGTGCATCCTACAGTATCACATCATGAACCATGGGTTCATTCCTAATCAATTGACCTCCCATTGTTTTTGCTGCCCACAATCAAGCAAACATTGAACTGTGAAATTTCCTTTCCTATGTAAATTTGTCTCTGAAAACCCAATTCCTTCTCCTTCATGCAATTCCTCTGTAGTGCTATCACCAATTTCATATGAAATTTACCTTTTTGGTTACGTTTAAGATTATGACTAAGGTAATAAAGAAAGATAAATGAAGGGTATCATAAAAAAAATGGTGGTGGTTCAGTTTCATTTCACACATGCAAGCTGTCATTTCACTCTATCATTCAAATTAGCTTATTTGAAATTTGTTGAGATGTATGACATGTGGACATGTGGGTTGACACTCCCCCCCAACCTAAATTAGAGCATATGTCCACACATGATGGATATTAATTATGATTTGATAGGGTAGAGTACAATTATATGCTATGCAAAATATCAACATTAATTTACAGTAATTAAATAAACGCACTAAAGATAATTAAGATATAACAGATTATCTCACACATATTTGAAAACTTGGAGTATCTTTTGCAAGGAATGTGGAGAAAGTACCGGTTACCTTTAAAAGTATAGTTGAACAATTAATGCAGTGGTGATGGAATGAAGTGATGGTGAAGTGAAGTGATGATGGAGTTATGGAAGAGAGAGAAGATGGAGATAGATGGGCGGATGGATTTATTGATGAAGAAATGGATTCCCACAAAAGTGAAAATATTTATTATGATGTGATTGCATGCATACCTTGATTAGTCAAAAGGAGGGACACTATGTCCACTTCCTTCTGCTGCAGGAAGTTCAAAGGTTTGGTGTTGAATAAATTGTTGCATGAATTCTTGCTTGGAAGATGGTTTATGATACAACCTTAGATGGTGACTGTTGACCAAGAGTTTGAATCTAACAAGGTCGATGGTTGTGAGTTGAACATAACCATTGGAGAAGACTTATGCAACTTCATATGGTCCTAACCACCTGGTCTACAGTTTTCTTGTATTATCTTGATACTTGGAGTCATAAAGGAGTGCCTAGTCACCTGACTAGAACTTCTTTTCCTTTATGTATTTGTCATGCCATTTTACCCTCTGATTTTTCACTACCTCAGTATGATGAAGGGCTGACTTTCTCATCTCATCCAAAGCATTCAGCTACATGATTATATCCTTTTGTGCCTCAAATATGTCTATCCAAAGATCTAGTGCAGTCCTAAGAGTTTTATGCTCAAACTCAATAGGAATCATGGTTATCTTCCCATATAGTAATTTAAAAGGAGTGAAACTAGTGGTTGTCTTCCAAGTGGTCCTATAAGCCAACACAAATTTTGGAAACCTAGTTGCTCAAACCCTTCTATGAATAGCCATTTTTTTGCTCAAGATAGCCTCTATTTCTCTATTGGTCACCTCAGATTGGCCATTGACCTGAGGGTGATAGGGGTAGATTTCTTGTGTCTCACATTATATTCATTGACTAATGTTGTGACAAGGGTTGATGTAAATTGAGCCCCCTAATCTATCGCTATCTCCCTTGGAACCCCATAACGAGTGAAGATTTCCTCATAGAGAAATTTTGCAACCTTATTATCTCTGGCATGTTTCATAGCTTTAACCTCCACCCACTTGGTCACATAGTTAGTGCAAACCAAGATGTAGGGTTTTCCATTTGATGGAGGAACAGTGGGACCTACAAAATCAAGTCCCCATTTATCAAGTGGAGTGATGACTACCTGGAGGTAAAGAGGCATCTCATCAGATTTAGTTGGTCGACCCATCCTCTAACATCTATCACACTTCCTAGTATACTTTCCTACATCCTTATGAAGTATGGGTCAGTAATATCCTGTATTAAGAATTTTCATTGTTGTCCTCTTGGCTATAAAATTCCCTCCATAGGGTTCATTGTGGCATGCATGTCTAGTATATCATATGTTTCATCCTACCTTACACATCTCCTCATTGCATGATCTAGTCCAGTGTAGAATAAATAGTCTACAATCCATGAGAAAGGAAAAGTTTTCTCAATGAGCACCCTTCTCTCTTTTGGAGAGGAATGAGGAGGAACTCTCCCTGTAACCAAATAATTGGCTATATCAACATACCAAGGTGTGTGCACACTGATGGAAAACAAATGTTCATCAGGGAAAGAATCATCAATGACTTGAGTGTCCTCTAATGTAGTCAATTTGGAGAGAAAGTTGTAGCAAGATTCGACGCTTGGTTTTTTGCAGTTTTTGGGTTTTTTGAGCAATAAATGAAATGGTACGATTTTGCTTGAAAATAATAATAAATTCAAATAAAATAATTCTACTCTGATAACAATGAAATCAATAGCCAGAATGGACGCCAATCTTAATATAAATCTTCTGAGACAGTTACAATGTAATTCTGACAACATGCAAAGAAAAGGCAATGATTTTATGGAACCTGATTTTTCTGATACAGCAATAAATGAACAGCTGAAAAGGTACGGCTGCAATGAATATTTGTTTTCTCCTCCAGTCTGATGTTCTCAAAAGCCTCTAGCAACCCCAGCGCTCCAAGATGATGAAGAAAGAAGGTCTGAAGATAGGCGTTTGGCTCAAGACAAAAGAACACGCCTTTTTATGCAAGTATGGCCTGACAGAAATGTACGGCCTGCTGCTGTAATAAATGCAATTTGTACGGCCCTTCTGGATTCTCTGGAAAAAGATGAATATAGGCGCGCAATAACTCTCCTGATTAATGAATACCTCTGATAACTCTGAAGTTTGACTCAATATGAAGCTCTGTAATTTCTTCTGAATGAAGAAATCTCTCTCACGCAATAGATCAAGCAAGTTATTTCACACTCTCTCAATTGCTTCTAGGAGATGGCTCATTCCCCCAAGGAATTCAACTTGAAACCCTAAAGCTTCCGTTCTCTGACAAAGACTGATCAATTTTCAATTCAACAATGACATAATGGCTCGTATCCCAATGCAAAGCATATATCTTCTTGAAAAGTGCGATTTCCTTAATAATAGGAAATCATTAAAATTTCGAACTTTTTATTCTTTAAATTTTTCAATAGTCTCAGCATTAATTTTTAATTATAAAATTAATCGTCAAATGGCCCCTTTTAATGTTGGGCGACCCCTCAGCCAAAATCACTTAAGTTATAATATAATATTATAACTTTATATTATAAACTCCAATAATTAATATTTAATTAATTTAATTAAATATTAATCTCTCTCATTATTTATCCGATGCCTGATCCGTCTGAAGCTGACGAACGCTGAAGTGATTCTGAACACCAACAATCCATACTGCTAAAAATAGCAGGGGTCCCACGCTGACTGCCAAGAATCCAAGCAAAAATAGCAACTTCGGCAAGAAGTGTCCGGCCGAGTCTTGATGAAAGCCAATTGATCAAAACCTGACAATCGGAAGCTGAGCCAAGCTCCCAAACGACCCTCTAACCACTCTATCAGCCTACGAGGGTCTCATGATAGGCTAATCTTACGAACTCTGATGCTCGCCAAAAATGGGGACATTACGTACCGGCCTTCCCAAATTGCTTGGTTGTCCTCAAGCAATTCCATCGCGAAAGAAACTCCATTCTCTAAGGCCCAAATAAAAAACCGCAATGTCCACACATCACCAATCATTCGTGTGAGACTCTCATCAAACTCAATCAAGGCAAGCTATCCTCGATCCTGGACAAACCCTGCAGTGAAACTGGCTGTCTCGCCATCCGTGTTGCCACCGCTTACTCCAACTTCGCCATGCTGAGAATAGTGAAGTAACCCAATGGGACCCATCCCATACTCGGTGCTAAAGCTGTCGCCACCGGGATCCCAATACAATATGAATTCACATCCACCTGTCATACAGAGATAAGAACTTCTGGAAGCATCTGCTACACCGAATCTCTCCCTGTCCTCTGCTAAACCCTCATGGATGTGATAACTGACCAAGCCATCATGCCTACTAACACCATAGTCGCCCTGTAACCATGTACCCGTATGAAAAATCTGCGACATTGAAGTATCAAGCCCTGTCAAATACATATCAGCATGATGGATAACTGACTGCTGTCCCTGCAAGTAATACCCCACAAACAACTGAGTCGAGTATTTGCAGTTGCTAATCCCATCTTGTGAAGATGGTAACTCTGCACACAGTAATGAATTACTCCCCTCGACTACACCCAAAGGATCACCCTGTGCACAAGAATGGTGCATCGAATACGAATCATGTACAGGTGGATCAAAGAAAAAACTATAAGCACTCCTCACCGTGTACACCTCATTAAACTCCTCTGTGAGTCTTGTTTGGAATCGCAATGCACTGGAACAATCCCAAACACTACGATCATCACCCAAACCAGAACTAATATCAACAGTACGATCAGCTCCCAACTCGAAAAGTGGGTTATCATAGATCAAACCACCATCAAATTCAAATAATGGATTATTCACAAACTGAACAATCACTCCATACTGATCTGAATCATCCATCTCTGAATCGCTGGAATAATAAATTGAATTGTACTCCTGACTTGGCTCAACCAGCTTCCGATCATAGTCAACTGCATCGGATGAAATGATTGATTTGCTTCCAGGAGAGGGAAACAAATCAACATAAGTACCAATCTCCCAACTGGATGAGACTCTGAATATCTTCTGTGAAGATGGACAAGTGTCGAGGGTTGTCACACAACTCTCTAGTGAATCAACAACCATGTCACAGGAACTATCAATGATCTGCCCTGCATCACCTATCATGGGACTAATCTCAAGAGACCCTGGTGCAACGCGTGGCTCACTGCAACTCTCATCTAGTGCACTCATCCTATCTGTATCAACTGCTCCTGTGACCGTGATGGATGTAACCACATCCTCAACATATCCCTCACTGCTATGAACCATGGGCGTATACTCCTCACCAACCGCTGCCATGGAAATCTGAACTATATCCAAAGATGGTGAAGATTGTGCTAAACTCAACGCCACGGTAAGCTTCTCAATCTGTAACTGTGACTCTCGAAGAGCCAACTGGGTGCTCTGCAATGAGTCCATAGTCACCTCAAGCGCATGAGTGAGCTCATCGATCTGCTCATCCTTTCCCTTCCATGCATCATAACAAATGCAATCCCACTCGAGAAGGAAATCCCTGTCTGCAAGTAATTTTAGGTAGTTTTGTTTCATCATTCCAATTGCTTCTCGAAGTGCATGTATCTTTGCAAGGGAAAAACCACTATCACCGTGCTCACCTGTCATAGGGGTACTCAATCCATAGGTAACCAACATTTGACGTGCTACATCAAAATGCTCAAGGGTTGTGGCAATCATATTGTCATTCACTTGTAGTTGCCCAACCAAATGATGAGGATTCTGTAGCTTACGACCCCCATACAAGTTTTCTGGTTCACAATAAGCACTATGATATGACGCTGATTCGTCATCACTCACCTCATGATAAGCAGCATCATGTGTGCTTTCATCCATGCACACCTCAACATCTA
>VDFB02091247.1:0-29411 GCA_007258455.2 Sequoia sempervirens | reverse complement strand
GTTTATTCATACGATTAGGATTAGGGTTTATTCATTATCAAAACCCTTGTAACTGTTCATAAGGGTTTATTCATACCCAAAATTGAATATCACATATCTCACAATTCATTGCCAAAATAAGGGTTTATTCATACCCAAAACTAAATATCACATATCTCATAGTTCATTGCAAAAAACAACATTTACACTGTTGTTCACTTTCCAAAAGCGACATTTACATTGCCATTCATAATTTAAATACTATTCTAATTTCTAAACATTTTATTCATAAATTTGTAAACAATCATATGGCCCATGTTGTGTGCCTATAATATAACCACAAATGTCAACATATAGTTGTACAACTCTAACAAACACAAGAAAAATGCTAAAATTCAATGCACAACCTATCGAGACCATAGACAAAATATGCCAAGAAAGAGGAGAAAAAATGTGACGAAACCTGGTGTTTTCTTGTCTTTTATCGTCACTCAAACCCTAGCTCAGCTGACCACGACATGCCCTCAAGACTTCCACCTAAACATGCAAAAATGGGGTGGGCCCTTTTTTATAATTTTATAATCCTTGGTTCTGGTTGAAAAGTCTTTGGTTGGAAGTGTTCCAGTCGAAACCATATCAGCCAAATATGTATCACCACATTGGCACCATGTCACTAGCGCGTGGTTTCAGCTGAAAACCTCTTGGTCGAACACTTTTCAACCAAAAATAGTTCGCACAAAACCATTTAGTTGGTTAAAAGTGTGACACAACTTTGTGCTTTTACCTATATGGTCATATGGATTCGCCTGGACATGTGAGAATTTTAGTGCCATGAGAAGAATCTGTAAGAGGAACGGGGTGAAACGATGCCCCCTCAAGATATTACCCTAGAAAAGGGTTTTTGAGGTAAACTCTCAAAAAAATAGAAAATTAGTGGAGAAAGAGGATGAGAAAATAAAATGATTAGTGAAAGAATGGAGGAAAAATGCAAAGAAACGAAAAAAATAGTGAGATAAAGAAGGTGAGAAGTGGGGTCTCCAGTACAAAAGGGTAAAGGGGATGGGGTGGCAGGGCCTTATAAATAGGTCCAAAGGGTGAAAGAGGGGTCATTTTTACTCTTTTATTTAGTGAATTCGAGCTATGGAGTAGAAGGAGAAAGGGGCAAGATGGTGAATATTCCTCACAATACACATCACATGGCACGAGTTCAAGAGTACAAGCGGCCAGAAGACATAGGACCAATGGTGAGTAATTGATTAGTTGCCATTAATGCATTTTTTAATGCTATAAAATGCTTAGGTTTTTGGGAATCGAACTAAGGATACTGGGTAGGTTTAGGGCTAAAGTGGTGCCTTTGTTAACTGAAATGTCACTTTTGATGCTTGGAATGATACCTAAGCCTAGAGTGGCACCTTTTCTAGTTGTTTCAGTTCCTATGAAGACGTTGAAAGGATGAAATGACACCCATGCAAGTGTTGAAAGGCTAAAATGGCATTTGTGAAGGCATTTGAAGGGATGAAATGGTACCCATGCAAGCATTAAAAGACTAAAATGGTGTTTGTGAAGGCAATGAAATGGTACCCATGTAGGCATTGAAATGGCATCTATAAATGTGTTGAAAGGATGAAATGGTGCCCATACAGGCATTGAAAGACTAAAATGGTGTCTATGCAAGCATTGACAGGTTGTTAACACTTCTTTGATTCATAAAATGAACTTGAAACTAGTTTTTAAGGAACATGACTTGCTTGCAGGAGGACCTACTACTATTGTAGTCTCGAGAGAAGCGAACGATGATGATGAGGCTTAAGATGTAGCTGACAGATGTGGAGTGAGAGATTCTAGCAGTGGTCAAGTTGGATCAAGTAGAACAATAGCCCAAGATCTAAACACAATGAGCAATGATGATGGCATAGGTGGAGCAATGGCATAGTGATACCAATAGCTTTCAATCTTCTAACAAGCGAGATGACCATCATGTTGGATGGTGTATAGAGGATCTTCTAGATTTCAATATGAGGATCATTGGTAGAGTATGACCTAGGGACTGGGTGGCTAACTTGCAACATATTTTTATGACCAAGGATGTTCCTATGATGGGGAAGAGAGTAATGTATTACATTTCCCTTATTTGCTTAATATATGCATTCAACCTATCCATCTACATGATAATACACTTCCATCTAAGTTATCACTAATATCTCCATGACAACACTTCCATCTAACTTATCTAGTGCTCAAAATAAAAATATATTCATTGATCTTTTTGTTTTGCCATCCTTAGCGATACTTTATATTGAAGGAGTCTTGATGGTGTCCTCCTTAGGTGTATAAACTCAATAGAAGCTAAAACTACCTTACATGTACATGAAGGTGTTTGTGGAGCACATTCTAGTGGACCCACCATTGTCAAAAAAATCTAAGAACTAATTACTATTTCCCAACTATGGAACAAGATGCACAATAATTTACTAAGAAATGTCAATAGTGTCAACAACATGGAGACTAGATTCAAGCACCCTCCTAGGAGCTATAACTAATAATTACTACATGGCCTTATTCACAATGGGGACTTGACCTTGTAGTAAAAATTCATCCTCCCTCATCTAATGGTCATAAGTTCATTATCACCACCATTGAGTATTTGATGAAGTGGGTAGAATTCATTCCATTATATAATATTAATAAAAATCAAATAGCCAAGTTTATCCTAAATTTAATATCTTTTTTTGGTATAGTATTCTCCATGTTATCATTACAAACAATGGAAAACCCTTAAAAAATTGTGATGTATGCGATCTTTGCCACCAATTCTATATTCATCATCATTTTTCTACTCCTTATTACCCACAAGGTAATGGTCCAGATGAGGATTCAAACAAAACTATATTGAAAATCCTTAAGAAAGCGGTCAATATATTTGGCCATGATTGACACTTGCAACTTAATCCTAATTTATGGGCTTATCATAGTGTTAGGATACATACACCTACAAGAGCCACTCCACATTCTCTAGTCTTTAGAAGCAAAGCTATTTTCCTATTGAGGTTGAGCTCCCCTCCTTAAGGGTGTCTTTAAAACATGTCATTGATGAGGAAGGGAATCAAGTAACTAGATTGCATGAGCTCAAGTTATGAAATGAGAGGCATCTCAATGCACTGAATCATTTACAAGCTTATCAAAACCACCTTTGTCAAAGCTATAACAAGAAGATCAAAACTCAAAAGTTTGAAATCAGAGACTTAGTCCTAAAAGAGAATCAAAAGAATCAACAAGATAGAGACAAGAAAGGAAATTTTGAACCTAACTGGTTAGGACCATTTATTAAATTATAGAAAAATATGGTTTTGGAGCTTATAAACTTACTACACCTAAAGAAGAACCTTTAGAAGAGCCTATTAACAATATTTATTTGAAGAAGAAATTTATGCATGACCCTCAAGGTATCTTAGTAGTTTGTACATGCTAGTTTCATTATTTCATTTCCCTTATCTACTTATCACTGATATCTACATTCCACCGATCCATCTACCATGTCTTAGTTGTCAATATTTATTGTTTTCACTTAACCATTTAGCACACCCTAGTTAATCCATCCATTTTCATAGTAATGATACTTACCTAATTGGGGGCACATTTTCCCTTGACCTAAGTTTTGGATTGGATTCTTTTGTTTATCTTGAGATGAAAATTTATATATGCGTGTTTATGCATTACACAAAAATATTGTGCTTTCACGAAAAATCTTGAGCAAAAAAAATCTCAACTATTTAACTAAGTCTATGGCTTGCATAGATTGTTGCCTATCTTTAGCTATCACAATCAAAACATTTTAATCTCTTAATGGAAATAAATTTTCTATGATAGGAACTATCAAAACAAACTAAGGCCTTAACGAATGCGTCCTTCCTACAATGGGCCCTATCTATCAAAATCGAGCTTATCTTTTGGCAAGAGATATGTTGGTTGTTGATTTATTCTGACAGTTGCTTTTATTTCATTCTTTCTTTATTTTATCTATTGTCTCCCATTTGCTCGATTCAAATCCTATATCTTGAAGTGCTTAGAGAAGCTCGAAATGAGGCATGATCATATTATTTGTGTGATATGATTGTGTGATGTGTCAAAGTCCATACAAGAGGGTAAATGATACAAAATGGCATCCTAGTTTTTTCATACCTTGAGGAATGATATCCACTTGTTAGGCTTCCTCTTCAAAGTAACAAAGTGTCCTTTCATGTGGCATTTGTCTTGCATATCTGTTGCATCTCTAATTTGTAGGTTTCATTTTTTATATTTGATCCTTGGTGGAGATTGATTTCGTTGTATATCTTACACCCACAACTGTTAGTATGCATCATAGTATCATAATCATAGAATGTGCATCATAATCATCCATCACAATCACAATAAAGAATAATAAATATTCATCACATACGTATGTATCATCATCATCATAATAGATCATCATTATCATAGATCTAAGAAACGTCGTAAGTATCCATAACATACATCACATCATAATAATATAATAAAAAATAAATATACATCATAAGTCATGTCATAAGTCTCATCATAAGCATCACATTAATACAAAATAATAGTCTCATATATACATCAAATGTACAATATTTATACATGGGCTACATGAGCCATATTGATACAAATGTACATAGCTCGTAGACATGGTGTCTACATCATGATGCAAATATATACATTGATACAAATATACATGTGTACATATATATAAATTTCCCCTAGCCAGAGTTCCCTCCCTTGGAGTGTCTAGGTGATCCTCTACCTCCTCCCTATCATGGTGGTGGTGGCCCCATACTCCATTAACTCCTTAATATATTTGATCTAACCCCTCCAGATTGCATCTAAGCCTGTGTCCTGACTGAGTAGGGTGGAGCTTGTTGCTCTTTGGGTATTGACATCTCGTAGAGAGTCATATAATATGTGGTCTCTTAAGTGATCCTCTTGACCTCATCTGTAAATTTTCATGCATGTATCTCCACCATTGCCTCTTCCTATTATCTTCACGCCCTCTTAGAGTCTCTCTCTATAGTGACCTAGGCCATCTAGGCCTATACCTATGATAACTGTGTATGTACCTCAAGGGCTAGTTAAACCCATAGTCTATCTTTGTTAGTCATTAGCTATGCCACTTGGGTCTGAAGGTTGTCCCTCTCAACTCGGGCCTAGTCCCTATCCACCCCCACCCTTGCTATCTATCTATGATCCCAATCTCATAGATATAGGATGTTGGATGTGTCATCGCTATGTGCTCCCAGGCCCATATGTGTAGCAGTGTAACTCTACATGCTAAGCTTGCATTGTATCTATATACCACCTGATGCATGTCGTGATATAACTAAGCTAGGACACATGGTCCCCATGCATACACCACTCCCTCCTCCATCATCCTCTCCATTACTCTCCCCAAGGTAGTGGAGAAGCCCCTGAATCTCTTGTCGAGAACTAATATCCCCCAATCACTCCAACCAAAACAAATGGTAACAGGCCAAATCGACCCATCACCCATCGTAAATCCATCTCTCCATCCTCTATGCCCAGGTCATCTATCAAGAACACCCTACTCAATGCATTCTCACCATGATCAGTATCATAAATCACCCTCTCCCCATGGATCAATATTTGGATAATCCTCTAGACATCCTTGAGTGTGATAGTAGCCTCACTAGTGAATAACATGAAGGAAATGTGATCGTTGTGCCACTGCTCCACTAGTGTCATCGTCATGGCTAGATTAGCTTAGATCTCAGGCATATAGGTAACATGCCATAGGTTGATTGCTCCTAAGAAGGCTTCATCCATCTCACTCAGTTGTGATCATAGTAGCATGGTCACGGGATATCACTATCATGACATCAGCCAGTCTATGTCATCTTGCATCCACTAGTTACACAACATTAGCCTTTACATAAAACATATTTTTCTAGTCTACCCTAGCTTAGCATCATTTGCACAATTTTATCAATTGTGTTGCATTCACCATCACCTGTGCAATTTTATCAATTGTGTATTGATGTTGTGTTGCATATCCCTGCAATTGTGCAATTTTATCATTTGTGCAACATTTCCTATCACAAGTGTTGGATTTTCTATCAATTGTGTAGTAACATCACTTGTGTATTTCATCATGCATTTGCACGATGATATTCATCATTTGAGTAGCAAATCAATCACATTGCATTTCCTTGCAAATACGTAGTTGTGCATCAGTTACACAGCTTCGCTTATCGTTTGTGCAACATCGCATCATTTACGTAGCTATAACCTACAATTGTGATTTTGTATTTCCCTAGTCATAAGCCTATTAAATGCACCTAAATCTACCCATCAAGACCTCAGGTATAGGCACTCACCGTTGGTCCTACATCGGTTGGCCACCCAAACACTTGCACATGCTCCACTTGGTGAACCACCCTCAAAATGCTTGTCATTGCGCCTAAAACTTCACTCTAAAGATGCTCTAGAGGCTTTGGATTCTCAAGAGTGTGGGAGTGCAAATGAGCTCTCTTTTGACCTTCACAACCTTATATATAGCCCTAAGGTTTCATTTGCAACCCTCCTTAACTATTTCTTTTCTTAGTGTCTTTTCTAGCTTTGTCAATCATGTCCTACTTAACCTAGCCTATTCTTCCCATCGTAAGCCCAACCAAAAAAAAATTTCTTTGGCCAATCTCCTGAGGGGGCATCATCCTCCATCCTCAATATCATTAGGCCACACTAGGGCACGTCACCAACAAATTTTTCATCCCTATCATTATTTCTTTGAAACACTATAAAACGTAGTCTCAAACAAGGGGAAAATGTAGACATGTAAAAATGAATAATGCATTTTCATCTTATCATTTCATCATTATCCTTATCAAATTTTCTATCTATATTAATTACATAATTTTTAATTATTTAATTAAGATAATATTTCTCCCTTTTCATCAATACTAATAATTAAATAATTTTTAATTATTTAATTATCTTTTTTTTTTATCATATCTATATTAATTAATTTATCATTTATAATTTGACTCAACATTAATTAAAATCAAATTCAAATTTTTCTTAGGTCCACTACAATTAAATAAATTTCAAAAATTATTTAATTAGCTAACACCCTGCCCCTCAAATTAAATAAATTTATTTAAACTTAAAATTATCTTTTATTCTAAAATAAATAATTTTTCCCAACTACATCCTTATGAATTTATTTAATTCTTTTAACTATCCCTCCATCATCGAATTCAAATTATAGCTCCTACCCTATTTCAATTATTCCTATCTATTGATCTTTCCAATTAATCTCCACCATTGATCAAATATAACTGAAGCATATATCTTTATTTTGAGACATTGCTCATATAATATAATTTTGTTTTTTGTTTTGTATCATTGTTGTGAATATTTTATTAAATTAGTATGATTATATTAATTATTTATCTATATTCAAGTCTTTATATAATATATCAATAGAGAAAAGTCTATGATTTATTTTAATTTTTAAAATTAACATATTTTTCACATTATCTATTATTTTGAAACAATTATAATAGTACAAGTAAAATATTATAAAAAAGTAATAAAATTACAAAACATTTTTTTTTTTATAAAATCATTAAAAAAATTTAAATTATCAACTCCCATGAAAAAATTAAATTAATATCATCACTTTTAAATAAACTGAATATTTATGATCTTTTATCAAAAACACTACATAAAATACTCCTACTAAAATTATATATATTTATGTAATATTTGACCATTGAATTATAAATATTTTAACCAATAACATTTTTATATAGTGTGATTCGTAAATTCAATTTTCAATGTATATATAAATATTTATGTAATATTTAAAGGTTGAACTATAGATATTTGAACTAATAACACCTTGTCAATATCTTTGACAAGTAAATTTATTTTTCAATATATAAATATTCAACCGTATAACTATAAATATTTGAACTATTAAGACCTTTGACAAGTAAATTCATTTTTCAATATATAAATATATAATATTTAACCGTCGAGTTATAAGTGTTTGAGTTAATAACACCTTTACCTAGTGTGATTAGTAAATTCAATTTTCAATCAACTCTCGAATAAAATAAAACAAATATGTATTATTTGTCTCCACACAAGCCACAAACAAGACTTCGAGAACGACACAAGATGTGTGATAAAGAAATATTTAACATTTAAGCTTAATCTCTCCAATAATATGCTAACGCGTGTACATCGTATTTTAGCCGTAGTCTGCGAGGTCAATTGTCGGTTGCTTTTTAATAACGTACATGCGCGTAACAGAAACTGTTTTTGCGCGTAACAGAAACTGTTTTTCCGTCAACTGGCGGAAAGTTTCTTCCATTCCATACATATCTTCCGACTGCCTTTATATGCAACCCAATCAAATGCCAAGCGAAGCTTCTCTATATATTTCCTATTTGATAGCTGAAATTCTGCCGGATTGGTGAAAGATTTTTCGACTGTTAAGCTCGGGTTCAGAATAAAATTTGGATCGGATTTGCTGTAGGTATGGTACAGTTTGATTATTTTAACTGTGGTTTGGGTTCAGATTTGTGTTTAAGATTAGCTTAGATTTAAATTCCATATGTTTTATATTGGAAATCTATGAATAGCCCAGGCCCTATATATGTGTGTATGTGTGTGCATCATGCTTCTGGATGTAATATGAGATGCATTTCATAAGAAAAATGTCTGGGTATTCTAGCTTTTACTAGATTGTGTTTTGATGAATTTGATAAGCAGTACAGTTTGGGAAGTGGGTAGTTGGGAGTCAGTAGAGGTTGATCTTTGGAGAAGTTCAAAGATTGAATACTAGTGCATTTTGGGAAGATCTAAAAGTTACTATTTTTGCAAGTGGGTAAGTGGGGTTCAGAAGGTAATCCAGGATCAACTCGATAAGTGATGGATCGGCAAGCTTAAAAACCAATGTGCCTTTTTTAATCTTATGGGTTGGGTGTTTTATTAGTCTGAAAATTAGTGTTTAACTTTTTTGAGCCAATTTGCTGTATATATGGGGCATTCTGATCATATTCACTGTGATTTGAGTTCAAAATTGTGTTTGAAATTAGTTTAGATATGAATTCTATATGATTTGTATTGGCAATCTATGAATAAATCAGGTCCCACTTGTGTTGATATCACGTTTCTGGATGTAAATTAGATGCAATTCAGATAAAAAATGTCTGGATTTTTTTTTTAAGATGGGTTTTCTATGAAATTCATAAGTAATGTAGTTTGGGAAGTTGGTAGTTGTGAGTCAGTAGAGACTGGTTATGGAAATTTTCAAAGATTGAATACCAGTGCGTTTTGGAAAGATCTAAAAGTCACTGTTTCACTGTTTTGGGAAATGAATATCTGGGTTTCTGAAGTTAAGGAAAGGGCTTTAAAAAATCTGTGAGACTTCTTGTGGTGTTTATGGTTTGGGTGTTTTATTGAGCTGAAAAATATTGTAGTTTGGGAAACGGGTAGCTGTGAATTTGTAGAGATCGATCTCTGGAAAAGCTGAAAGATTAAATGGTATATACCAAACAGATCTGCTCTGTGAAATATGTTGAAAACTAAAGTAAAATAGAAATAGAGGATTCGGTGAATATGTGTTACTAGGATATTGGTGAAACAAGTGATAGGCAGTGTCTGTTCATGGCAACTGTTTATAACTAATGACACTTAGGTATATAATATTGAATTTAGTGCTTCCTTGCTAGTTTTGATTACAAATTTTACTGATATGGAAAGTGGGTAGCTGAGTAATCAACAGATTCTATTAGGCGATCACTGTAGAAGCTGAAAGATTGTATTAGAATAAATCCTGGCGAGATCTAATTAAGAATTACTGTTTTGGGAAGTGGGTAGGCATGATTCAGTAAATAGTGACCTCTGGAAAGATAAAGATTGAATTATAGTACTTCCTTGCAATATACAGGTAAATGGAACTGAATAGTCGTGAGTCAATAACAGTTAATCTTTGAAGAAGCTCAGAGATTGGATTATAATTTATAATACTTGTTTGTAAGATATGATTGAACTTCCACAATTTTGGGAAGTAGGTAGCAGTGAATTAGAAAAAAGTGATCTCTGCTCAAAGATTGGATAATAGTACTTCCTTGCAAGATATAAACATACGTTTATTGTTGTACTGCTTTGGGAAGTCATCTACTCTAAATCTGTAAAAATTGATCTGTACTCAAAGATTGTTTATAGTACTTCCTTGCAAGATATAGGTTATAACTAAATTCTCACTTTTTTGGGAAGTGTGTAGTTGAAAATAATTCTTGTCCAAAGGTGACATCCTTTTTTTCCTTGCATTTCGAAAGCGAAACCGGTTAAGTATCAACCATGTCCACATCCAAATTCTGCACTAGAAATTGGTATTTAGAGAACCTGTGGGTTGTCGTGAATCCGGAGAAATTGGTATTCAGAGAAGCTGAAATATTAAAATATTGTTTCTTTCTTGCACTATTTAATAAACACGCTTTTTTGGGACATGGGTGACTCGAGATGAGAAGGGAATCCACTAATTAAGTTTAGAAATACAAACGCAATTTCTGCTTGTAATCAAATCCATTCATAAATAGTAGTATACTACTGTAGCTTTGGATCCATACGAATGATCTCTCGAGAAAACCAATGCAAATTTTAATACTTTCTTGAAAGGTTTTGTTAAAAAATCACTGTTATGGGAAGTGGGTGGATGGAAATTAAAAGGAAATCTAGTCATCCTGTTTTAAAATATAGTACACCAAAAGCTTATATTCGAGTCTAAATTACATTAATAGAATTTAGGGAATAAATAGAATTAACTAAAATTTGAAATTCATTTACTAAAAGATTATAATTTTTTCTTGATTACAGCAGGAATCCACTATAGCGTGGCTAGTAAATAAATACAAGTAGCTCAAATTTGAAAACCGTTTACTAAATAATTACATTTTTTCTTGTTTACAGGAGAAATCAACTTTATTGAGTGGCTGGTTTCAAATAATTTTTTAGAACTTACCAATTGCTCAGAGCAATGGCATCATCTGAAGAGTCCCCCGTGATTGAAAAAAACGAAGAAGAGGAGACATCAGTGAGAGAGAGAGGCTTATTTAACAAAGAAAAGAAGGAAAAAGAGGAAAAAGATGAAAAAGATGGAGACAAGGAAGAAGAGAAGGGAGGGTTCATTGACAAGGTGAAGGACTTTATCCATGACATAGGGGAGAAGATTGAGCAAGCCATAGGATTTGGAAAGCCCACAGCCGATGTCTCAGGAATTCACATTCCTATCATTAATCTTAAAAAGGCTGAAATTGTTGTTGATGTGCTTATAACCAATCCTAACCCTATTCCTATCCCTCTGGTAGATATTGATTATCTGGTGGAAAGTGATGGCAGGAAACTTATATCTGGATTAATCCCAGATGCAGGCACAATCAGTGTCCATGGGTCTGAAACAATAAAGATCCCCATAACATTGATTTATGATGACATCAAGGACACCTTTGATGATATCAAGCCTGGAAGCATTATTCCTTACAAAATTAAAATTGGGCTTATTGCAGATGTGCCTGTCTTTGGGAAGATAACCTTGCCTCTTGAAAAGGAGGGAGAGATTCCCGTGCCTTACAAGCCTGATGTTGATCTAGACAAAGTGGAGTTTGATCAGTTTTCCTTTGAAGAAACTTCTGCAACACTGCATATGAAATTGGAGAATAAGAATGATTTCGATCTTGCACTGAATGTATTTGAGTATGAAATTTGGCTTTCGGATGTGAACATTGGAAATGCCAAGATGACAAAGTCTGCCAAGCTTGAGAAGAATGGAATCAGTTACATTGAAGTTCCAATTTCCTTTAGGCCAAAGGATTTTGGATCTGCACTTTGGGATATGATTAGAGGAAAGGGTACTGGATATGCAATGAAGGGGAACTTGGAAGTGGACACTCCATTCGGACCTATGCAATTGCCATTCAACAGGGAAGGTGGATCTACCCGCCTAAAGAAGAAGAACAAAGAGGAAGGCGATGAGGATGATGATGAGGTAAATTCAATATATTGTTTTTATCATCTTCGTTTCCTTCTCAATTGTCGATGTTTAATTTATTCCCATGCATTTTACTTCAAAAATATGTTTGTATGAAATTGCATGACTAATACTATGGATTTTGATCTAGTTTTTTTATTGTTCACTTTTTCAACATCTATTCTCAGAATGTTTTATTAATGTGCACGAATCTGACATGTATCCCTCGGTGAACACTGTTTGTTCTTTTGAACCCTGTTTAAATGTATGAAATTGCATGACTAATACTATGGATTTTTATCTAGTTATTTTATTGTTCACTTTTTCAACATCTTTTCTCAGAATGTTTTATCAATGTGCACAAATCTGAGATGTATCCCTCTGTGAACACTATTTGTTCTTTAGAACCCTGTTTAAATGTATGTTCATGTTTCTTTCATGAAATGTTCTTACTGTTCTATGCTTGCAATCAGCATCACTTGTTAATGGGAGTAAATAAGAAGAGGCATCTTTTAGGAATTTACCATTATCTTCCACTTTGTGCGTACAATCATTTTTCAGAGTGAAGTGTGTGCTCCTCTTCTTGCATTGTATTTGACATAGAGATTGTCTGTTCTCCGAGGGTTCCATTTTAACACTGCAGTTTCTGTTTTTAATAGCTTCTTAATGTATTTATTCGAAGAGCTTGGGGGTCCAGCAGTTTGTTTTTAGCCTCTGCTTTCCAAACTGTATTGTTAAATGTTATATTCTTCTTCGGGCAGATAACATGTTAAGCAACAAAAACCTAAATATTCTAGTATCAAATGCCTGCAATTTAAGCAACTTAAGAAGTGGAAACTAATCATTCACTAGTTTTTAAAATACTCTTTATTTGTTGTGTTTGATGCATCCTCTTACTTTAATATTAATATCTTGGCTGGGGCTGTTTTAATTGCGGATGCTCTGTGTCATTTATTTCTGTAACTTCATCAATGTCTAGTCCCCTGTATGGCTTGGGGACTGATCACAGGACTTAAAAGTGATTAGAAGAATGAACTTTGGATTCTTGAGCATCAGAAACGGGTTGAATTGATACATAAAATAACTTCTTGGACTGTTTAAAAAAATAGTAGCAATGAAAATATCAATTTGGAGTTTTAAAAACTTTATTGGAGTTTAGAACTTGTTTAAAATGCTTCCTGTGATACAACTCAACAACATTTAGTGTGTTTTATGTTAAGTAGTGAAAGCTCGCTTGTTATGAGATAATGTGGTTTTGATTTTTGACACTATTTTATTGGTGTATTGGTTGATATATGCAGGATTGAGCGAACTTGTGTGAGATGCCCTTGCAGGATTGAGTGAACTCATGTGGAATGCCCTTGCAGGATTGATAGGGATACTGAAATGCTGTTGTAGGATAAATAGGGATAGGCTTTTGCTTTGGCAATCGCAGTGTTCTTGTGCTTTTCATACTATACAAAGAACTTGTTCACGAATCTTCTTTACTCAAGTCTAGCCAGTAATTTATAAACTTGGAATGGTTGCATGCCACATTTTTAACCCACTGGGCAACTCCTGTAGATGTTGTCCATATGGACGTAGTGGGAATTTTGCAGGCATTATGCTACTGTGTGGATTTATATCAGACAAGTAGAAAGATCCCTGTATTTAATTACTTTTATAAATTGGTTGTGAGTTGAAGCGTGAACATGTCATCCCTGTGAATGCTCCTTTATATTTCAATGATAATGACCTCATGGAGCTCATCGGAGCTTTTACCGAGTGTTTGGAATTGCTAGATTTTAAGCTTACTGTTTTATTGATTTACAATTGAGATTTCGAGGTGCATCTAAGATGTTAGCACTAGTATCTAACTGACACAATTCAGAATTAACTATCCCAAATTTTGATAAAACATAGCAAGATTCTGGCTATTATCTTTATATCTGTATTTTGTAGTTTATAAAAGATGAATCTTCTAATTTCTGCTCTTGGAGAGGTGTCATGGTCTCATTTTTCGTGCCTTTATTATGCATGGTCTTGCTTACTGTAATAGTTAGTAAATAGCATCCCTTATTTGATTGTTGCATTTGCTTTCTTTGTTGATTGCTAACGAGAGATATAGAATTTGTGATCATTGATCATATATCAAAATCTGTAATAATTTGATGAGGTAACACGAATTCATGCTGGATGCCTTGTGATGGATGCACACTTTAATCCTTTCATAAAGTAGTAGCTGCATGGTCATCAGATCAAGGTGTACAGAAGTAAATTGAAAAGGCCCATTTCCTTCTTCATATGACCGCTCATCCCTACACCTAAATTGAGCTCAATCCACTCTCACCACTTGATCAAGGCTTTGGATTATAGATTTGTGCTTTCAATTATAAACTAAATATCAAATTCAATCAGAGTATCCTGACCAGCTGCTAGGTAAATATCGAAGGACTTCTGACCAGCTGTGGTTTAGAGGGTCGAGCTCTGTGTGTATGAATGTCTTCTACTAGAGGAGCTTGCCCTGGCACCTCTCCATATCTGGGAATAATTAAACAATATATAGGTAAGGTAGAGTGAATAAGGTTAACTAGCTAGGTTGATACCTCAGCAATTGTCTCTCCCTTTTAGAAATTATATATTATGCAAAAATATAAAAAAATTAAGCTCATTACTTTTGCACGCAATTAATATCTCCTCGAGCTGGGAAATTTGGATTAATTGACATTTTTTTCATCAGTAGAAAACTATAAAGGCTCTCCAAAAAGGGGGCTAAGCGGTTGAACAACTCAACCAACAAAAATATCGTGTGATCTGAATCGTTGACATACAAACTTTTACATGGTTTTCTATCGGAAGCTTTCTAGTTAATTGAACAACTTTGATTACTGCTACACATAAATTCTAGCCAATTTGACTTTTTGCCTTGATTTTCTGTTTTATATTGGAAAAATCAAGTGACTGCATAGAGTTGGCTTAAACCTTTGTGCTTGGTGTCACGTAAGTGTGTTGTATGGGCTTGTCTACGCGTCACTTTCTCTTTCCTAGTTGTAGCGGCATGCATGCATACACATTTGGTTGGTGGCAGTAGCCTTGGGAGCTACCGCTGGCAATATTCTTGGGTTGCACATGCCAATTAGATATGAGTACAACTCGAACATGTGAAGGTATCTATAACTCTCTTTAACTTTTTTCTACCTTCCTAAGACTAGGTATTCATTGCTTTTCAATTGACTTCCTCTATTTTGCGAGATGTTGTTGCATATATGAACTTCCACTCCCAAGATGCATAAAATTTTTAGTAAGATAAGTTACTCAACATTTTGCATATCAGCCCATAAATCAAATTTTAAGAAGAATGTTGCATATCAGCCCACTAAATCAAATTTTAAGAAGGCAACATTCTTCTGCCTCTTTTTTTCAAATTGGTAGAACTTTTAATCAAATTCAGTGTAACAAGCTAGCAAGAAAATTTATCAATAAAAGATTTGAGTGATGCCTTTCATCAATTTATCAAAATTGATTGCTAAGGAACACAAGAGTCAAGAATGCAAAGACTATTGTTTTACTTTTCAATAGATCTATGATCTATCCATGTAACAAAAGAATCATTTGCATGAAAAGAAAACAAGCCAAGAAAATTCTATCATTGCAAAATTTGATTACAATTAGCATATCCTCAAAGAAGGCATTATTGTTTTAACGCTAAAGGTAGCTGCCAGGGCGATGTATGCAGCTGCACATTATCTGAGAGCAGTATTGATTAATGCTAAAGGTAGCTTCCAAGATGATGTATGTAGCTGCACAATATCTGGGAGCAGCATTGCAACTAATAGATGTTACCTGTAACCAACAAGTTACTGATTAGCAGTAAAAACATACTTAAGAGTATTGCAAGATACTTCCTTTCAAAATAGAAAAGTTACATTGATGGGAAAAATTGAATAGAGATGCTGCTCAATGTAAGCATTAATCATCTTCTGTTCCAGTAATTTTTTGTTTAAGCTCCTCAATGTTTGCCGCTAGTTCCTTCCTGCTTTCCTGTGGCCCACAACAAGATGGCCCAATCAGTTTGATGCAAAAGCAACTTACAGTGTAGAGTCAAAATAGCTGTTCTAATTCAACCACCCAAGGCAATAACCTTGAAAAGAAGATAGCGGTAGGTAAACCACAATGCATAGCTGAGGCCAATGAGCTCCATTGCTTTTGGAAGCTGTTTATTGATAATATAACCAAAAAAAACAGAACAGGAACCCATTAGCAATCTTAACATCTTCCCAAAGAATATTTATAATTTTTTTAAGTTTGTCAGTTGGCACTCGATGTCTGAAATATAAATTTAGAAATTTATATATATATATATATATACAACTCTGCTTGAAAAAAATGCATTGGACGGTGGCACTCACCAAAGGAACAGAGTTGATTGCACTAATTACAGTTGATGAAATCCACAAAGCTGCCACAGCACCAGCTCCA
Organism: Sequoia sempervirens; assembly: GCA_007258455.2. Taxonomy (NCBI): domain Eukaryota; kingdom Viridiplantae; phylum Streptophyta; class Pinopsida; order Cupressales; family Cupressaceae; genus Sequoia; species Sequoia sempervirens. The sequence continues at coordinate 12,922 of VDFB02091247.1, read as the reverse complement.
AAGACAAACACCGTTGACTTATTTTCAATTGAATCCCACTGGAAAAACAAACCAGAAAACAAGTTTGTGTCATGAAGATTAAAAATATTTAAATATGTGATCCAGATAATGACTCCATCAAATCCTGCACTGGAAATATCACAATCACTATTTCCTATATTTCCATTACCGTTGCTTTCAAGTCACCCAGGACTTCATCAATGTACTTTATGACATCGTTGGAAGTTTCTTCTGAAGTTGCCCTGATAGGCTGAAGAACCAAGCGCATTTTCCCTACAAAAGAGTACAATTTCTTTTCTCTTAAGATCCATTGAATACCCCTACTTGTCTTCATTATTTCCAGTTCTATCAATGAAATATGCCATCACTTGGATTTGTAGAGACATGAGGTCAGATTTTTTCAGCAAGCAATTTCAAATTCTAATTATATGTTATAATGAAAAACAGTTATCAAAAATTCTGGTGAGCCATTGTTTAGTGTAAACACAGAGTGATGCCACGATGATGACCCAGTTTACTGCCCGAACAGTATACTTAGCTTGATAGTCACATAGTTCGCTCAGTGCATTAAATGTTCATTGATTTATGGAACATAAAACACAAAATCAAAATACAGAAACAAATTATATGGGTGCCAAAAGACATGTAAATTATAAGTGGGTACTTTGACCCTTCTTTTACTCGTTATGTTCTTTACATTTCAATTAAATTCAGACTCTTGATAGCTTTTCAATCTCGCGGCTATGGACAACCACAACCATGTCATAAATTCAGGGATTCTGCTTTGACGGCACATTCACAGTGATGCCATGGCTTTGTGAATTATGTTCTGCCTCATATAGCCTACCATATTATTGATGACTGTTAGCATTTCCATCACTTGAGGATGCCACCAGTTCTCAGTGATCTCATGTTGTAATTAAGATTTCAGTTTCTTATCAATCTCAAAATTTTGTTTTGTGTTGTTTTGATGTGGTACAAAACTGCCCTGCCAGGCATCATTGTTCAGTTAAGAGATGTTGTATGCTTCATGTCTACCAAAGAATGTTTCTCTTTTCTTTTTTGAAAGAAAAACTTGGTAATTCTTATGCACATAAGAACTCACAACGATTTCCAAGATATTGAATGTAATGTCCCCTTCTAATTAATCTTCCGAGAATCAGAGGATTAGCCTATCACGTCGACCCTCGTATGCTAATGGTTCTGGATATAGGGTCACTTGAACGGGCACTTGGTCGTTAATTTGTAGTGTTGATATCCGGAGTATGGTGACGGGGTGAATTTGTGCGTTTGGCGTGATATTTGTGCTTAAAATTATGATTATCACCATTTATTTCACCTTCTCTGGCTTAGGGACCATGTGTCTTTTAATTAAATGGGTCACTTTATATTTTTCAGTTACTATTCATTCATAAAGTGAAAAAAAATCATAACTTAAGTGAATAGTGCTCACTATATGAATAATGTTTTCCAATGAAAATTTATAAAAGGCAAAGAGAGAAGTTCGACCCCCTCATGTTATGAGTTATTTTTGCTTGCTTGAGCTTGTGAGTTGGAGTTTGAGGAAGAGGGAGACTAGGGTTTCCTAATTTCTGCAGTGGGTGAGCCTGGGGGGGGGTTTGTTGTTCATTTATGAGCTGCTTGAGGGTGTGAAATACCACCTTAAGGTTGCTGATCAGAGTTTGGATGCTTCATTTGGAATCATAGTTGGCTGTTAAAGGTTATTTTGAACATTATTTGAGTGGTTTATGGACTGCCATAGACTCCATTTCCTTTTACCAAGGAGCTGCTTGCATTTTGAAGGACTTTTGGACTGTTTTTGGAAAGCTACAGCCAGCCGCCCTTTATGAGGGTTTGAATCAGCATAAAGAAAAGAAACACCTCTTTAGTGAGGCTGCAATCACTTCAAGAAGAGGCACCCTTACCCTGGAAAGCCCTCCAATTCATTTTTTGGTGGGAGAAGATTGACATTCACAAGTTGTAAGCATTTCATTGGGGTTTGTACTGTAGCAAATCACTATTCACAGTGTTATATCGCTGTAAGTTTAAGTTTAGTATAAGATATATCTAGCTTTTGAACAGATGTATGTTATATGTTGTTTGCAATCTATTATGTAATGAAGAAAACAACTTTGGCTACTAAATTGGGTCATTATTCGAGTTAACTCAATAGATTAGTTTATTTCAAGTTCCTATTGTATGCATATGATAGTTAGTATCTTCAGCATTATTAGCATCAAACGCAAAAACACAAAAAAAAAAAAGAATACCAATTGAAAACAAAAAAATCAGACCTACAAAAATCACAGTGAAACCCAATCAGCAGAGGAGTGGTTCACTATAGTGGTATCAGCGCCTTGATCCCGCCATCCTGGAGGGTCAAAGTTTCACATGAGAGGTCATACTAGGTACTACACTTGCAGAAGGGCAGAGCAAGTAGACAATTGGCCAAAGGATAACCCGTTTGAAGATATGCCAGTAGCAGAAATGGGTGACAGGGAAGAAGAGAGTCCACCGAGAAACGAAAGAAGAAATGAGGAAAACAATGAAAATAGAGATGGTAGAGAGCTTTTTGAACGGATGACCCGGGCTTTTGAAGGGTTCACAGCAATGATGCAACAGTTTGTTCCACAGATACAACAGAACCGGGTTGCAGAGGATAACAGGAGTGTGGTTGGGACAACTAAAGCATATCATGCCCCTTCACGAACTGCAGATAGACCCACTCGTCCTACCTTTTTGAGGGATGAATCAGAAGATGGTAACGCAAAAGAAGAAAGAGAGGAAATATTGCAAATATTCTCATGGCCGCTAATGACGAATGGGAATTGTTGACACTTCAGGTGAGAGAACGCCTAAGCTTTGACAGATTTTTGAGTCAAAGAAGAGAGCATTACAGAGACAGACCGACCAAGAGACCAAGGGGACAAAATAGAGATCAACACAATGATCTCAAGCATGCCACCAACAAACTCACGTTACCCACATTTGATGGCAGTGGGACGGTTACAACTTAGTCTTGGGTCCATAAGTTGGATACCTTCTTGAACCTTTGACCTATGGTAGAGGCAAATGCAATTAAGTATGCTACTCTGCATCTAGAGGGAGTAACCCACGATTGGTGGTACCACGGGTTGGTGACCCTGCAGCATGATTGTATTATTTCTTATCAAGAGTTTGTTGACCTGTTGATTGAACGCTTTGATAGGAAAGATCCGGAAACATATTTCAGAGACCTAGCCCGACTCAAGCAAGTTAGGAGTTTGGAGGGATATATAGGTGATTTCCAACGGTTGTCAGTTATGGTTCCCAACATATCCGAAAGAATATTGGTGGTGTTATTCATCGAAGGACTCTTGGAACCATTGAGAGGTTGGATCAAAACTTTTGATCCCTCAACCCTACAGGAGGCTATGAGGAAAGCGAGAAGCATGAAACTTGCAGCCCCACAAAGCAAGTCCTCATCTAAAGCATCCTCTTCATACAAGGACGGCAAATCATTCCCTAAGAAGAATGAGAAATCAAATTCTAAAGGGAAATCAACAGTCCCATTCAACAAAGAAACTATCGATGACTTGCGCAAGAAGAAGTTGTGCTTCTATTGTAAAGGACCCTATGATGCAAACCATGACTGTCCTCTAAGGCCTAAGGGGAAGCCGAACCGAATAATGTGGGCATACTATGAGGATTCTGAATCTGAAAAATCAGACCAGCACACTGAGCAAGAGGAATCCGAGGTGGAAAAATCTGAGAATGAGATTGAAAACGGCACCGAAACGGAGGAAAGTAAGGCTTCAAGAAGCACGTCTCACAAGCATACAATGAGAGGGCTCTTTTAGAATGCGAGGGGTCTTAGCTGGGAAAAAGATCATTACCTTATTGGATACAGGTGCCACGCATAATTTCATTGATGCAAGGCTGGTTGAAAGGTAGGGAATTCAAATAGAAGAATTTGATGGCATAAGAGTGAAGGTTGTAGATGGCTACACTCTTAACTGTGACAGAATGATTCAAGATCTTCCCATGCGACTAAACAATTACAACTTTAAGGCAGATTTCTACGTGGTGAACATGGGAGACACTGATATGGTTCTGGGGATGAAATGGCTTCATGATATTGGAGAGTTTACCCTTAACCTTCGTGATATGGAGATGAGATTTACGGTGGACGGAAGGAATCATGTGCTGAAAGCCATCCAAGATAGCAATTTCAGAATGATATCTCTCAGTAGAATGGAGAGACTCATGCGTCACGACATGATCGAGTGAGTAGCTGAGTGTATGTTGATGCCATCACAAGAGGAGTAGCAAACCCCAACTTATCATCCAGACATACAAGAGTTGAGGATTAAACATGCTAAGGTGTTCAGTGAGATTCCACCTGGTAGACCACCAGACCGCGACATTCAGCACATCATCGAGTTGGAAGAGGGCGCTAAGCCTGTGATTGTCACACCTTACAGGCATCCTAAGCGGCTTAAGGATGAAATAGAAAAAACTATTAAGGAGCTGCTCACTATGGGACATATCAAGCCTAGTAAGTCACCATTTGCCTCATCCGTTGTGTTAGTAAAGAAAAAGGATGGTACTTTGCAGATGTGCATTGATTACAGATTGTTGAATAAAAGAACAATCAAAAATAGGTATCCCATTCCCCGGATTGATGAGCTGATAGATGAGCTACATGGTGCCCGTTGCTTCTCAAAAATAGACTTTAGGTTGGGGTATCATAAGATTCGTGTGAGGGAACAGGACATTGAGAAAACAGCCTTTTGTTGCCATTGTGGACACTTTGAGTTTGTGGTTATGCCATTTGGGCTGACCAATGCACCCGCCACGTTCCAGTCCACTATGAATAGGATCTTCTAGTCACAACTGAGGAGGTTTGTACTTGTCTTCTTCGATGACATCTTGGTATACAGCAAGGCCTGGGATGAGCATATTGCACATCTGGACACGGTATTGGGTATTCTAGATAGCGAGTCCTTGTATGCCAAGGAATCAAAATGTGACCTGGGTATCACTGAGTTGTTGTACTTGGGCCATATTATCAGCGCAGAGGGTGTACGTATGGACCTCGACAAGGTCAGAGCTATTATTGAGTGGCCGACTCCCGAGAATCTTACTCAGCTTCGAGGATTTTTGGGCTTGTGTGGTTTCTACCGCCAATTTGTCAGTGGATATTCACATCATGCAACACCACTTATGGACCTGACAAAGAAAGGGGCATTCGTTTGGACTCCTGAGGCACAGGAGTGTTTTGAGAAGTTTAAGCAGTTGATGACTTCTTGTCCTGTCCTTGCATTACCAAATTTCACTAGACCCTTCGAGCTTCAGTGTGATGTCTCGGGTGAAGGGATTGGCGCAGTCCTCATGCAAGACAAACATTCGATAGCTTTCGAGAGCCGAAAGTTAAGGGGACCAGAGAGGAGCTACAACATTTATGACAAAGAAATGTTGGCCATTATGCATGTGTTGGCCAAATTTAGGCAGTACCTCATAGCCAGCAAATTTTGTGTTCAGACCGATCATAACAGCTTGAAGCATTTCCTCGAACAACGAGATCTCAATGATCGTCAACAGAAGTGGGTTAGTAAGTTGCAATCATACGACTTTGACATCGCTTATGTCAAAGGGACCCAGAACATTGTGGCTGATGCCCTATCACACCGACCACATTTGAACTCTATGATCGAGATTTCAAAGAATTGGAGACACCTGATTATAACAAAATATGCCAAAGACACATGGGCTTCCGGCATTGTTGAGGGTTCAGTGCAGGACAACAGATATTCAGTTGTAAATGATCTTATCATTTACAAAGGTAGGATCTTTTTGCCCCCAGGATCAAAGATGAAGAACACAATATTAAGGGCCTTTCATGATGTACCTATAGCCTGACATCCTGGATATTTCAAAACTTACAGGCAGGTTGAGGAGCGTTTCACTTGGAAAGGACTCAAATCAGACATCCTCAAATATGTTAGAGAGTGTTCGGTTTGTCAGCAGAACAAACAGGAACACAACTATCCGGCTGGGTTACTTCAACCACTCTCGATTTTGGACAAGAAGTGGGAAGCTTGTCGATGGATTTCATTACGGGCTTGCCGAAAGCCCAGGGGAGAGACTGTATTTATGTAGTTGTTGATCGCCTCACTAAATATGCTCACTTTTTTCCGATAGCAGCTACATATGCTATCAGAATTTGGCTACACAGGTTGCAGAGCTGTTTTTCCGTGAGGTATTCAGGTTGCATGGGCTACCTCGGAGCATTGTCAGCGACAGGGACAGTCGGTTCTTGAGTTACTTCTGGCAGGAACTATTCAGGCTCTGTGGGACTGAGCTTACTCCAAGCACTAGCTACCACTCATAGACAGACGGTCAGACGGAAATAGTAAATAAATGGGTGGAAGGATACCTTCGAAATTATATAGCAGGGCAGGAAAAGGGTTGGGTGAAGTGGATTGATCTTTGTGAGTACTGTTATAATGCCACTCACCACATGTCAATTCAGATGTCCCCATTCATGGCATTATATGGGTACGAGGCACCAAACTTTCTTGATTTATTGTTTAGTGACAACAAAGTGCCCAGTGTTGGGGATCTTTTACAAGAGAACTAGGACATTATGAGAGTTCTCCGTGAGCCCATTTAGAAGGCACAAAATCAACAAAAACTGTTGGAAATATGTGTCTCAATCCCATAGGCTGAAACCTCTATTGGAGCCAAGTCGGTGTGACATATTCTATGTCTAGCCGACGAGCAGATTTGTAGCCTTATGTTTTGTACAGGTCGCTGTGACCTTGCTTCAGTCTCATCGAAGGAACCTATTGCTATGACAAGAAGCATTCGGTGTGACCTCTTACCGCCCGTGGAGATCTTTGGCCGACAGGCCATTCTATCGTATATTGTGGAGACCCTTGGCCGAAAGGAATACTATCGGTAAGAAGTCTTACTGATGTGCGAATATCTTGCCGAATGGTTACACTTAGGAGTCTTCGGTGTGGCATGTGACCTCGGTATGAAGTCTGGGCGATGTGTTTATGTCTCGCCGATGTTGTAGTTCATTCTTGGTATGACTCCTGGCAACTAATGGTCTCAGGGTAACTTGGAGAACTCGGTAAGAACTCTCAGCGAGAGTGGTTAAGTCTTGCTGATCGTTTGGTGCTTGATGTAACATAAAGATCTCGAAGTAAACTCTTGGCGAAAGACAAAAGTCTTGCCGACTGTTGTTTGGCGCACAGTATGACATGAAGAGCTCGGTGGAAGGTCTTAGCAAAGAGCCATAGTCTCACCGAATGGAAAGCTCACGTTTGTATGACTTTGAAGCTTCGGTATGATGTTTCACCGATAGCGATAAGTCTTGGCGATAGCGATACATGTGAAAACCTCTTGCCGATGGAAACGACTCTTGGCGACATCAATGGTTAAGTATTGTGGCATCGAGGAGACGATTAGTGTCTCACCGACATGCCAATACAGGTTGATCGCTTTGACCGAGAGAAGACCATCCTACGTGGTGAGCCAATAGCCAATTAGAGAAGCCGAATGGGAACCATTGGAAGACAGTTCGTTGTGGCAGTTCTGTGAGAAAGCTCGACAGACAGGGGCGACATAGTTATACTCTGTGATGGCAGATTGTGAATGGTTCGATGGATCGACGGATTGCTGTGTGGTTGTATAATTAGTGTATGAATTCTATTCTATAAAGATTGTAACTTGGAGGTTCCTATACAAGTTTGATCATTGTGAAAGCTGTTGTAATCTGGCATCAGAAAGATAAGTTAGAACTCTGTATGTAATTATTTGTTACTGTAATACAAAGTGACTTCTCTTGGTGTGGTGGGTTTTTCTCCCGTAAGGGTTTTCCCACGTAAATCTGGTGTTCATTTGTGTTTGTCTAATTCTCTATTTCTGCTATTTAGTTCAAAGTGCATCTTAATTGAACTGTAATTGAAAAATTAAAAGTATATCTGCATTCTTCCCTGAGGTTTTGACGTTAGGAGAGTTGCTTCCGCATCTAGCTTTCCTTACAAAAACAGTATGCGGACCAGAGGAGAGTGGAGCGTTCTTTTGAGGTTGGGGACATGGTGTATTTGATGCTGCAGCCCTATCGTCAATCCACTCTTAGGAAGAGTGGTGCAGAGAAACTGAAGCCTCGGTACTATGGACCCTTTAGAATCATCAAGCGGATAGGTGAAGTGGCCTATGAGCTGGATCTACCGATAGATAGCAAGGTGCACAACGTATTCCATGTATTGCACCTCAAAAAGGCATTAGGACATCGTGTTATTCCTTCTACAGCTTTCCCACCCCTAGATGATGAGGGCAAATTGATTTTGGTTCTTGAAGCCATCTTGGAAGTCAAGGAGAGACAGTTGCGGAGACGGGTCATCAGGGAATACCTGATTAAATGGAAGGCCTTGTTGATAGAGGACGCTACATGGGAGAGTGAGGACATTCTACAACATCCAGAGTTGAGATTGCTTGGAGACAAGTAATTTCAGGGAGGGCAAACTGTAATGTCCCCTTCTAATTAATCTTCTGAGAATTAGAGGATTAGCCTATCACGTCGACCCTCGTAGGCTAATGGTTCTAGATAGAGGGTCACTTGAACGGGCACTTGGTCGTTAATTTGCAGTGTTGATATCCAGAGTATGGTGACGGGGTGAATTTGTGCATTTGCCGTGATATCTGTGCTTAAAATTATGATCCTCACTATTTATTTCACCTTCTCTGGCTTAGGGACCATGTGTCTTTTAATTAAAGGGGTCACTTTATATTTTTCAGTTACTATTCATTCATAAAGTGAAAAAAATATCATAACTTAAATGAATAGTGCTCACTTTATGAAGTGTTTTTCAATGAAAATTTATAAAAAGGCAAAGAGAGAAGTTCGACCCCTTCATGTTATGAGTTATTTTTGCTTGCTTGAACTTGTGAGTTGGAGTTTGAGGAAGAGGGAGACTAGGGTTTCCTGATTTCTGCAGTGGGTGAGCCTGGAGGGGACTTGTTATTCGTTTATGAGCTGCTTGAGGGTGTGAAATACCACCTTAAGGTTGTTGATCAGAGTTTGGATGCTTCATTTGGAGTCATAGTTGGCTGTTAAAGGTTATTTCGAACATTATTTGAGTGGTTTATAGACTGCCATAGACTCCATTTCCTTTTACCAAGGAGCTGCTTGCATTTTGAAGGATTTTTGGACTGTTTTTGGAAAGCTACAGCCAGCCGCCCTTTATGAGAGTTTGAATCAGCATAAAGAAAAGAAACACCTCTTTAGTGAGGCTGCAATCACTTCAAGAAGAGGTGCCCTTACCCTAAGAAGCCCTCCAATTTGTTTTTTGGTGGGAGAAGCTTGTCATTCAAAAGTTGTAAGCATTTCATTGGGGTTTGTTATTGTAGCAAATCACTATTCACACTGTTGTATGGCTGTAAGTTTAAGTTTAGTATAAGATATATCTAGCTTTTGAACAGATGTATGTTATATGTTGTATGCAATCTATTATGTAATGAAGAAAACAACTTTGGCTACTAAATTGAGTCATTATTCGAGTTAACTCAATAGATTAGTTTATTTCAAGTTCCTATTGTATGTATATGATAGTATCTTCAGCATTATTAGCATCAAACGCAAAAACACAAAAAAAAAAAGAATACCAATTAAAAACAAAAAAATCAGACCTACAAAAATCACAGTGAAACCCAATCAGCAGAGGAGTGGTTCACTACATTGAAGCACATTATGCAGTACTGCCATTGTTCGGTGTTTCTAGCATTATAGATGTATATACATTTACATTTTAGCATGAAACATATACCTCAAACTTTTATCTAATACACAAATGTTAGCACATTTCTCCTTGTTGTAAGTTTGTCTAAAAGCTTCACTCAGCTTCTAGATACATTTGCAATTTACAGTTTATGGTGTTAAAGAACTTGTTTCAAACTTTTATCTAAAACTGAAAAGTTAGCATTAGTCCACTTAGTCTAAAGATTTCGTTCAGTTCTAGATAATGGTTCAGGGGTTCTACTTTGACTGCACATTTGCGGTGATGCTGTGGATTATGTTCTGCCTCATATATGCTACCATATTTCTCAATGACTGTTAGCACTTTCATCACTTGAGGATGCCAATAGTTCTCAGTGATTTTATGTTGTAATTAAGATTTTTTTTTTTTTAGTACAAATCTGCCCTGCCAGGCATCATTGTTCAGTTAAGAGATGTATGTTTTATGTGTACCAAAGAATGTTTCTCCTTTTTTTCGAAAAAACTACTTGGTAATTCTTATGTACATAGAAACTCATAATGACTTCCAAGATATTGAAGCACATTATGCAGCATTTCCTTAAAATCTCAAGGGAGCTAAGGAATAGAATTAAAAAATAAACATATCATGAATAAATGACTAAAGGCTATTTCAAGATTGCAAAGATATTTTAACTGTTTATTTCTAATGTCTTCTGAATTCTTCTGAAAGATTTTCCCAAAAAACAAATCATTTAAGTATTTCTTCTTTCTGGTATAATTCTCTGAAAGAGTCAGTGCTGCTATTATTAAGTGTTTTTAGCATTACAGAAGTATATATGTTTACATTTTGGCATCTAAACATACTTATCTTAAACTCTTATCTAGTACTCAAAAGTTAGCATGCTTTCACTCATTGTAAGGTAGTCTTACAGCTTCATTCAGCTTGTAGATATACTCATAGTTTACAACTTATCATGTAAAAGAACTTGCCTCAAAAATTTAAGTAAAACTCAAAAGTTGGCATCATTCCTCTTTGTTGTAAGTTGTCTAAAATCTTCATTCAGTTCTAGATAATGGTTCAGGGGTTCTGCTTCAACTGCCCATTCACAGCAATGTCGTGGATTTTGTTCTGCCTCATATAGGCTACCATATTTCTCAATGGCTGGTAGCACTTCCATCAAGTGAGGATGGCACCAGTTCTCAGTGATCTCATGTTGTAATTAAGATTTTAATTTTTTATCAAATCTCAAATATTTGTTTTGTGTTGTTTTGGTATGGTACAAAACTGCGATGCCAGGCATTACTGTTCAGTTAAGAGATACTGTATTCTTCATGAGTACTGAAGAATTTTTCTCTATATTTTTTTAAAAATACTTGTTAATTCTTCTGTACATAAAACTCATAATGGGTTCCAAGATACTTAAGTGCAGCATGTCCTTAAAATCTCAAAGGATTTAAGGAATATAATTAAAAGATAAAAATGTTATGAATAAATGATTTAAGGCTATTTCAAGATTAGAAAGATATTTAAAGTGTTTATTTCTAATGTCTTTTGAATTCTTCTGAAAGATTTTCCCAAAACATGAACCATTTAAGTATTTCTTCTTTCTGTTATAATTCTCTGAAAGAGACTGTGCTGTTATTATTAAGTGTTTCTACCATTATAGATGTATATACATTTACATGTATCTCAAATTTTTATCTACTACTCAAAAGTTAGCATGTTTCATCCTTGTTGTAAGTTAGTCTAAAAGCTTCCTCCAGCTTCTAGATACCTTTACACTTACAGTTTACAGTTTGTCACATAAATGAATTTGTCTCGAACTTTTATCTAAAACTGAAAAGTTAGCATTATTCCTATTTGTTGTGATTTAGTCTAAATACTTCATGCAGTTCTAGATATTGGTTCAGGGGTTATTAACATCTTGATTGTCTAATCAAAATCAATTAAAAGAATTACCGCCACCCACATATCATAACTGTTGCAGGAGTAAATCAAGCTTTCATGTTTGTGGTACATTACTACATATAATGTGTTATCTACTATACATCAGAGTTGCATGAAAATGGATGTAGTATCAGTACAGATACACTGAATTTTCATGATTCCCTGATACAGATTAGGTTGGATACGACAATTATAAAAATATACATATATTCTATCACTTATATATCTAAGGGTATAAAACATAACTTCAAAAATATTAATTTATATATGTTCTTTGGTTTTACTTTTTATATTTTAGTTTATATATTTATTTTCTTTTCTTATATCATATTTGTGTCTGTAAAGATTTAAATATGCATGTTTGTATTATCTGTTTGTACATATATGTGCAAGCTTTTATGTTTTTATTTCAAATTTTGAAATTTTTTACATAAACTGAAAACTGGATACTGCACCAGACAGTGTGGTGCAGTGAGGTGCTGTATCCACATGTAGCAGATATGACCCAAATACAAGCTTGTTTATGGATATGATATTCATGCCATATCCAGATGTTTTGTATCTGTATCTGATATCTGATACTTGGATATGTGTATCCAGACAGCAAGGACAAGTATTTGGCAACTCTGCTCTACACTAATCACGTGAATATTTGTAATATGTATGATATTTTACTAGCCGAATTGGGTACGGGTATGGGTACGGTATGCCGGTACGGCTTTTTTTTTTTGGTTTTTTGGAGGGTGGGTATGTTCATACATAAAACATATAAAAATCATAGATATAGGCATATTTGCAGCCTAAAAAGTAAAAACAAGAATTAAATTTAGAATACCACATATCATGCATATGCTAAACAGAACTTAGAACTACCATAAATATAATAAATCTGAAATACAATTATACTAAATTAATTTGATATCAATTTTTCAAAACTATATGTTACGATAGGTATATAATTATATTGAATTCATTGTTCATTTGCTCAATATTTAAAACAAAATAATACAATTAAAAGTAGGCATCATATGGATCATCAGGTTGATTAAGATCAACATCATCATTGACATTAGATGATGTAGGTAAAAGTTGAAAAAACTTCGAAATCTGCGTCAAGACTTTCGGAATCGGTCAAACACGCCACGTTGACCGGAAAAACGTCGAGATTCGTCTATTTTTTAAAATACGTTTCAAGAGTAAAAAATGCAATACCCTGGTCTATTCCA
>VDFB02091246.1:0-16855 GCA_007258455.2 Sequoia sempervirens | reverse complement strand
GATTAGCTTCTCAAAAGAGGTAGGACAATGTAAATTTAAATGATAGCTCATTTCTGAGTTCAAGTTGTTTATGAAGGTAACCTTCTTTTCCTTTTAGGAACAGGACGTGGATATCTAGCGAACATTCTTCTCCATCTCTGAAGAAAAGTAATAAAAGGTTCACCAGGTTTTGTGCAACTTTGGAGAGATCTATCATAGTGGATCCATGTTACAAGCAAGTATATTGCACATGGAACAAGGATTAATTGCTCAAATGTTCTGATCTGAGGTGCAATCTTTGATATAGCCATTCCATAGAGTGAACTCCAAGGCTCCTAGGAAATAATAGCATTAAGTAAGTGTCTTCGTGAGCAAATTCTAATGTCATGTTTCAGAAATCTTTAACATGATTGATTGGATTTGATTTCCCATTATAGCGATCAAATTTTGACATTTCACAATGTTTGGGAAATGGAATCATGTTGAGACTTCGATCGAAAGGATAAGGACAAATGTCCTCAAGAGTATATTTCTTTATGGTGTTTCCCCCTTGTAACTCTTTAACTTGTCCTTTAAGTGCTTTAATTTCTTGAGTCAAAGCACTAAGATTAGATGGGGGTTTTTCTTCAGGTTTGTTCTTCAAAATCTCAGTATCAAAGTCATGTGGCAATTTAGCTCCTTGGTCAGCTAGATAGAGGAAATATTTTTCTTTATCGCGTTGCAAGATCTTTTCTATGGCCTTGTGAAATTTTCGATCTTGCTCAACTTCTCTAAGGTGGCGTTCATCCTCATGTTCATCATCACTATCGACAGTAGTATTGTTTATGGCTTTGTACTTGTGGAAGGGATTTTCTTCTTTGATATCCATGTCGTTGTTGAAAAGTGGATTATGACTCATACTGTAGAGAGGATTACTGGTTTCACCTTCTTCTTGAGTGCTTTGAGTATGACCTTCTTGTTGGTTTTCCTCCCTCAATTTGATGTATTGAGACCTTGTGAAGATAGGCATGTTATTTTGAAGAAATTTTCTAAACTTAGATCACAGTTTTGATGAGTGCGACAATGATGCTATTTTGATCTGATAAGATGGGAATCTTATGATATGATCAAAGATGTTTCCTAATTCTTGATTATGGCTTCCGATGATGAAGGATGTCAACATCCTATTGGGGAAGTTGAATCACTAATCAGAAAATTTGTTTTGGAAGATGCACTCTAAAAGATTTGATCTTTGTTTTTGAAGGAAGAATTCAAGATCATTGGAGGATTTGACTAGGACGTGAGGAATACTCAATAGCAGTTTGTGGTATATTGTCAAACTCAAGAGGTTGATTAAGATTATTCCATTGAGATAGAGCTAATCTTTGATAATAAGCTTGAGAATCCAAGGGATCTACAACATACTCGTCAGTGAACCCCCTAACGAAGTCTTGGTATCTATGAAGAAATCCATGAAAATGAAGCAAGACGTGACGAATTTTGTACAAAACTTTTCTTCTTTGCAATGCCTTCTTGTACCCTAATTGTTTCTTGGGTTTCTTGATTCTAGTGGAAATTGATTTCTTGACAAACTTTGTTGATTTCCACTTCCTAAGCATGAGGATAAATGTTGAGAAAGTTATTGGACCAAAGATGTATTTTGAAAGTTTTCAATTGTTGTTCTTCATGTTCATTTCGGATGATCTTTTATCTGAGTTAATGTAATGGAAGACACAACAAACATTCTGAAAGACAGTTGTTGTTAAAACCCTATACTAACATCAAGTGTTTGATCAAGAACAATGTTTTTCAGCAAATGTTTTCACAGGTTTAGCACATGAAAGACAAATTCAGATAGACTCACTCTTAGTACTCAAGTAGGTCATTCTAGTAATCAATAGCCCACATCTTAGAACTGCGTCGACTCACACAGCCATGTCACCCCCGAAAGGGTGCCCATGTTTTTGTCTTTTCTAGGTACGTACTCAGAGTGACGGAAGTGGATACCGGATCTCCCGAGCAAACAATCCTTGGCAGTTATATGGTGAGTATCTTGGGGGCAGATTCTTCCCTCCCCTTGCACTGTGATTATTAGAATGTTTGGAAACTGACTTGGTTGGCTACTACACTAGGTTTGTAGTAAGGTTTTCCATTCGGTGCGGCAATAATAAACTCCCTCAGGAGACCTACCAACCTTTAGAACAAAGGCTTTGGGGATGGTTATCTTGCACACTACCGGTAAAAGAGGGTTTCCCCAGATTTACTTTAAATTTTATAGCGGGGTGGAATAGTCTGGCTTTGACTTGAACCCACTTGAGTCGTTCCCGTAGGGTGAGTACTTTTTCCCACTACGGTAGGCTCTCTAAAGGATGTAATTAAAGCATGAAATTTGCATGAAATTGAAAAGGCAAGTCTGGTATTCTGATCACCCAGTTAAGGGGAGAGCATAGACCTATTGCCACAGACAAAGCAAACAAATATTCTTTTTAAAACCCAAATCATGATGATCTAATCTAAGTGAAGATATTGCTTCACCAAAAACAAGTTTGTCCAATTTTAACTGCAAAAATCATTGTATGATGTCTATCCTAGATTGCTTCATTTTAAGTTCCATGCCTATCCTAGGATTGATCAGTTTTATCCAGATGTGACTATCCTAGGGTTGCTTCTTTTTAACCAGAGAAAATTCTCACCGCTGGAAGGCATCGACTCCTTTACCTTTTGTTACAATCGATGTACGTGAAACAAACCCTTAAAGCACCGGTACCAGACCTTAAAAGCTACCGAAACAGACCCAAGCAGGCTGAAACTGCACTTTGAAAGCGCCGCAGTGTATCGAATTTAAAAGTTTACCAAAACGATCCTTAATGTGTTAAAAAAGACTTAAATCCATAATAAATAGGACCTAAGATGCATAGAAATAGATAAAATCGTGCTCAAACACACCTTAAAAGCACCGGCCAAAATAGCCACCGCGCCCAATTTATTAAACAAAGAATGAACAGTCTCTAAATGCGCTTATTCTCATCCCCTCGTGGTTTCTAAAAGAATCCCTCGTAAGCACCGGGTCCCCTAAATGCTTAGAATACCAATAAAAAATAGGAAATTATATTCCGGTTACCAAGGAAAACTTCTGGATACGCAACGCGGAATCTTCAATGCCCGAACTCGAACGTGAGAAACCCCGCGAAAAAACTCGCAAAAATAAAAAATAAAATGGCACCGAGCCCCACCTGGTGGCGCGCATTTTATGTGTGTGTGAAATATGGGATCAAATCTAAATTAAATTCAACAACACAATCAATAAAACATTAAATCAAAGAAGCTTAAAAGAAGATTAAACAAATTATCAAACTCTTATCGCAGCTTCTCTGAAGTCGTCTTATTGCTCTCTATCTCCAGCGTTTCGTCTTTGCTCAAGTTGCTCTCAGATTTGAAATGCCAAGCTCAACGAAGTAGGCTACTAAAGAATGAGATTAAAATGCATACTAATGCTAAATGCAAGATTATGCTATGATAAGAAATATTGCTAAAATGCTAAAATTGCAAGAATGTAAGTGTATGCTGTATTCGTTCTGTGTTGTAACCAATGCTTGGATTTGCACGTGCATTTATAGAGTTTTTCAAAGATTTCGATTGGCTGGTTTGGTCAATGGCTGTGATAATTCCTGACAGATCAAACGGTTGAAGATAGATGAGATTGAAGAGAAAATAGAAGAAAACGAATAAAGCCAGATTTTTCCATTTTAATGGAAGAGATAAGATGAGATGATTTAAAAATCATCTTTTTAGAAGAAAAATGGAAAGATTATGATAAGATAAATAATGAATTATCTAATTCAATTATTTATTTATGAGTGCATGTTGATTTTTCTTAAATAAATAAATATTTAAGATTTTGAGGAAATCAGAAGATTTCATAATTAAACAGAATATCTAATTATGATTTGAAGAAAGCAGAAGATCTTTAATTAAATAAAATATTTAATTAAATTTGAAAGAATGAAATTAATTAAATAAAAGTATTTAATTAATTAGAGGAAAGTTTTAAAATAGAAAGAAAAGAGATATTTAAATTTAATTAAAAAGATTTAATTAAATTCAAAAGATGATAATTAACTTAAATAAATAAAATGTATTTATTTAATTTAATCAAGTAGAATGTGGAATAATTAAATAAAATAGATCTATTTAATTATGGTGGGAGAATAAAATGAATGAATACTATAATTAAATTAAATAAATTTAATTACGTATAGAAGACTTTTAGAGGAATTAATTAAATAATAAATATTTAATTAAATGTCAGGAATAATTAAATATGACCAATTTTATGCATATACACATGGTATCAAAGCTTCAAAATTACAAAACCCCTTCTCAGATTTGAGGGTGATTCAAGCTTGAGCTTTTGTTGGATGCAAATTGAGGCGAAATGAACCTCATAGTTGATTCCACATATCATATTGGTGTCCATGTACAACAATCCAAATGAACATTTGGAATGACAACATGACACAAGACAAATACAAAAATCACATTGGCTAACACAAAAGAGCTAAAGAGATAAAAAAATCACAAGATTCAAGTTGACACTAAGGCTAAGGTCAAATGAACCTACAAACATCACTAAGAGTTAGAAACTCTAAAGTGAGCCCCAAAATATAACGATAATTGTAGGGTATACAAGTTTTGATATTACATCTACTAAATCTCATTTAATTTGGATGTCTCTATATTCAACCACAACATATAACACTTAATGCTCTTTAATAATACTAGGAGTCGTCCAAACTCATAAGGTGTAAATAAAATCTAAAAGTTATTTTGATAAATGGGCTCAAGTATGGTAACTATCACTATAGGGGTGAAATCAATGGGAACAATGATTTTAGCTAAATCTTGGATTGATCAAAATATATCTATATGTCAAATGAATACATCAAATATCTTTATAGTAATATTGAGTTGACCAAATAAATTATATGCCTTATGCTTTTTAACCAACTTAGGAGGGGATGGTAAAACTATATTATTGGATGACAACATTGGTTGATGACCAACTATATAATAACTCTATGAAGTAGTTAGGACATGCAAAGTAGGTATACCCCTTAGAGGAGGAGATGAAACAATGTAAGAGGTAGAAAATAAAGATGCATACAGTATGTGAATAGTAGGAGAAAAGAATATAGATTTAAATATCTACATGTAGGAAGACTGCTCATGGAAGGAAGGAGAAGAATCAAAAGAAATATCATCATATAATAGTATTTATAAATCCCTAAATCTCAAAGATAAATCCACTACCAAAATAAAACTCAATGAAGGACTAAAGTGCATCACATTATGCCATATGCAATGATACAAGTAAGAATAAACATGGAATAACATATCATAGCATGATAATGTGTGTAATCACACATAGATAGCTAGCGATCTAACATAGTATATATGGAAATAAAAATATTCATCAAAGCACATACATGTGAAAATAATGTAGCACATGTCCTATTTAGGATTGCAAATATAGACATAATAAAAATCATACACCTAATGAGGAAGCCTAGGCAAGATAACATATGAGAAAGCAATATAAAATATAATCATTACCTATGGTATTGTCATGCAGGAGAGAAGAATAATTATCATCAAAGGAAAAAGAGGAATTCATGATAAATATTTGATTTGATATGATTAGAAAATCAATAGCAAACCTTAAATCCAAAGGGTGGGAGGGTAGCGATAAAAAGGGTATGAAACAATGAGAATCCAAATCCTAGGTAATTAAAGGATATCTATGAAATACAATGGTGAATCCAAACCCTAATCAAATCTAAAATGAAAGATATACAAATATTAGCATCAAATTTAAACCCCAACAGAGAAGGAATAAATGGTAAGGATAAAACTCTAGGTCATGTAGAAACATTGGGTTGACCATTTCATATAAGGGAATAAATCATGTCACATAAATAATCTAGACTAATTGAATAAACAAATGAATTAAACAAACACTTAATCTAGGTTTAAGAGCTTAGACCAATATTAGATAATGCAATAATATAGTAATCAACACAAAAATTAAATAAATAGAAAAAATGTACTTAGCTTTAAATCTAATGTATTATAAATTTAGGGCTTATTGGACAAACAAATATAAAACTACCAACTCATTGTACATGATTGTCTAATTTACTTCCATAAGTGTAAAATTGAACTTGTGCATAACCTAACCTTGAGTCATAGATCTACACTTCTTTAGTTTGGACCTTTGTAACATGCTTGCCTTTGTATATGTGATTTGTATAAGAAAAAATGGTGTCCATTTGAAAACTTGCTAGACAATGATTTATTCTTCTTTGGTCAAGCTCCTAACCAAGTTGAATTAATGATAATGACCAACCATTGAAGACACCAAGCAATCATGCAATATGCTCATAGAATGATTTAAAGACTAATGCTATAAGATATTGTTTTGAATTCATACATGTGTTAAATTCTCTCTATCTTGAATCCATAAAAATACATAAATATTATTCTAATCAATATATAAAAATAACCTAATTATTATAATTCTAAAACATAAAATAAAATCACATAAATATACAGTTACTTATACACTCTTAAACCAAATGAAATATAATAAATACAATTATTTAGATAAAGTTTAACATACATAAAAGAGTGAAGTGAAACTGGCCTTACATGACATGGTAGAGAGATTAGCTGGGCTACTAGTACACCTTACCCCTCCAAACTTGAATGGGTTTCTTATATCAAGAACAGTTAGACCTCTCCATAGAAATACCAGACATAAAAAGCTAAATATCTTAACGTTTTTGACTTTTCGGATATCTATGATTAGCATTACTGTTCAGTAGCAAGCTTGGATAGCCATAATGTTATATTAGAAGACAACAAGATCACTTCAATCTAAGTGAAGAAACAACGCTAAGCTTCTAAAATATTTTTGAGAGCGTAGATTTTGATTCCCTAAGTAAACCGACGCTCTTAATCAGGTTCCTCCTCTTGTTTGTTGTGGTAGGACATTCTTCCAGTATATTTCCAATCTTTGTAGAATCTTCTCCCATCACCTCTTTCGTAATGCAGCTCACAAGATCATTCTGAACAATTTTCTGGAAAACAAAACGAAGATGCACAGGTATGTCATCAGCCAACCTAATCCTCACAACGTTCCAGTAAGCCAATAGACTCATCCTAATCTCCAATGCCGCCTCCAGCAGATCACTGGTTTTGGGTACTTTTTGTAGATCAATTTTCCCCATGCCTTCAATTTCAACAGCTTCGTGATTCTGATTTATTGCTTCCATAAATATTTTCTTGGATTGTTGCATTCTCTGCAGGAATTCTATGTAACTGGGATTCTCTGTATAAACAATCGTCTTTTGCATTTCCAGGGCATCCTCCACGTAGCGAACACATTCCTCTTTTTTCCTATCCATTAGAGCTTGAAAAGCCCTCCTGGTTGCCGACTGAAGCTGTGGGCAGCATTCTGTTTCCAGATCAATCACACGACATATGGTTTTCTCTAAATAATCACAGGCCTGCAGGGCTACATCCCTGCTCCTCTCAGAGAAGGAATCGATACGACTTTGAAGAAGAGTCAATAAAACAGAATGAGGTAAGAAATTTGGAAGACTAAGGCCCTGTGCCTCTTCCAGTAAATTTACTTCCTCAACAAGAAGATCACCAGTTGACTTATAAGTGGTAGCAAGCAGGTCACGCGAATAGCTCTTAAACATCCTGGTGAGACAAGCAATACAATTCATTTCAGGCTCGTCCTGGAAATTGTCAATGTTTCCCTGTACGAGAAGCCTGTGTAATATACCCTTGATTGAATCCATCAATCTCATGAACTCAATCATTGCCTCAACAGAACTGGAGAAATTCCTAGGCAAGGCCTTGAGCTCTGCCTCCCTCTTAGAAAGAGTCATGTCTATTTTTCTCACAATGTCTGGCAGGCATTTGCTTATCCCCACTGCCTGGATCTGCATTAGCCTTTCTGCCAGCACAGGTATTCCCACAATGGATTTATCAATCTTTGAAAAATGTGAGTCTTTCCTGAAGAGCTCGCTCTCAATCTGCCTTGCCTGAGCATTTGATTCATTGCCAATTCTGTTTCTAACACACACATACCCAAGACCAATGTTCACAGCATTTACTGTTACTTTCTCTAGCAGACCTTCTGCAGCTTTGTCTACCTTGGTGACCACAGCCAGAGTTCTTTCCCCCTTCTCATCTACTTGTTGGGACATTCTGATTGATTCACAGGTAGGAAAATCTACAGATGCAGATAACACATTCAGAATTATGCTTTCCTTTGGAGATATATACTTCTCGATAATCCTGGCAATTTGTTCATAGATGTCCTGTGGCTGGCCATGCACAGGCACTCTGGTTATGCCAGGCAAATCCACCATAGTAAGATCTGGAGCACCGAATTTGCTCACATTCAGTGTAATTGGGGTGTCACTGATTCCCTTCCCGGGCCCTGCAATCTCGTCTGTGGCCTCATTTAACTCTTCTGTTATTTGAGCTTCAGAAATGCTTTTTGTCATTCCATTGTATTGTATGGTAATTTGGGTCTCTTGTCTTTTGGAACTCTGTAACCTCATGATGAGGGGTACTCGAGTACAAATGCCCTGGCCTTTTGGCAGACTAATGCCTGCCAGTGATTCCAGCACACTTGATTTACCTGAAGACTGGTCTCCCACAACAACAATACTTGGCAATTGGATGCCTTCCTTCATTACTCCCAGATTTCTAAGTGTGTCCACGGCATCCAGAAGAGGCCGAATACGCTCATGATAACTTATATCCAAGTGAAGTTTCTCCGGCATGCTGGAAATATCCCTGCTTTCTTCAACCAGCATGGCTTCTTCTTTGGCTTCTTGAAACAATCAAATCAGTTTTGGTTTCAATTTAGTGAATGATCAACAATCTCTCTAAATACAGATTTATTTCACTGATTTTCTATTGAATTTTGAATTTGGCTTCGAGTCATCACATACCTATTTTTGTTTTGTTTAGAAGTATGAAGTGTGATTTTATTTTACATATCAAAACAGTATTTTACAGTGACATCTATGGTCTAGATAGAAGTATTTTGTTACAACTAATTTGATTTTTGATGTTGATATTAATTTTGATATTATTTAAAATATTTTAGATACTCTCATTCATTTATTATGCTAGATTTTATTTTAATCTCATTGTTTTTGAAGCATTTCTGAATAATGATAATAATGCCAATTTCAATCATTCTGAAAAAACAATACACATCTAGTTGACAAATAAAACATAAAGTAAATTCTTGAAAATCTGCAATAAATTTATCGAAATATTATGCTAAAATAATTAATTTAAAGATAAACAATAATACGAAAACACTAATATTACTGTTATAACTTATTCAAACAATTAACTGATTTTGAAACAAATTGAATTTTTTGGGTGTTTCTGAATTTGACTGCGTAAATCTTTTTCATCAACATTTCTGATCACACTCCATGATCCACCATCAGAATATTAGAAACAATAGAAAAGAATATTCCTGAAGTGTGATCCGAAATATTGATATAAAAAATTTATACAATCAAATCTAGAAACCTTAAAAAATCCAATATTATAAACTGTAAAAATTTAATGTTTTCAATTTCAAACAAACTGTTTAACTGGGAACTATATATTGATTATACCATTTTACATTGACAACTTGAACTAAAATAAAATGCAAAAAAATATATGAAAAGCCAAAAACACACCTCAAATTGCCAATTTGAACAAAACTAATCATCCATAAAGTTAACCAATCAGACATAGAAATTGGGAACTATATACTGATTATACCATTCTACATTGACAATTTGAACTAAAATAAAATGTAACAGAAAAAATTATATGAGAAGCCAAAAGCACACCTTAAATTGCCAGTTTGAACAAAATTAATCATCTACAAGTTAACCAATCAGACATAAAAAGCTGGGAACTATATACTGATTATACCATTTTACATTGACAAGTGGAACTAAAGTAAAATGCAACAAAAAAATTATTCGAGAAACGAAAAAATACACCTCAAATTGCCAGTTTGAACAAAACTAATAATCCATAAAGTTAACCAATCAAACATAAAGTTGGGAACTATATATACTGATTATATCATTTTACATTGACAATCTGAACTAAAATAAATTGCAAAAAAATGGATTATATGAGAAACCAAAATCATACATCAAATTGTCAATTTGAACAAAACTAATCATCTATAAAGTTAACCATCAGACATAAAAGGTGGGAACTACATACTGATTACACCATTTTACATTTGACAATTTGAACTAAAATAAAATGCAACAAAAGAAAATATATGAGAAGCCAAAAGCACACCTCAAATTTCTAATCTGAACAAAATTAATCATCCATAAAGTTAGCCAATCAGACATAAAAACTGGGAACTATATACTGATTATACCATTTTACATTGACAATTTGACCTAAAATAAAATATAACAAAAGAGATTATATGAGAAGCCAAAAGCACACTTCAAATTGTCAGTTTGAACAAAACTAATCATCCATAAAGTTAACCAATCAGACATAAAAGCTGAAAAATATATACTGATTATACCATTTTACATTGACATTTTGAACTAAAATAAAATACAACAAAAAGGATTATATGAGAAGCCAAAAGCATACCTCAAATTGTCGATTTGAACAAAATTAATCATCCATGTAAAGTTAAACGATCAGACATAAAGCTGTGAACTATATACTAATTATACCATTTTACATTGACAATTTGAACTAAAATAAAATGCAACAAAAAAGATTATATGAAAAGCCAAAAGCACACCTCAAATTGCCGGTTTGAACAAAATTAATCATCCATATAATTAACCAATCAGACATAAAAACTGAGAACTATATACTGAATATACCATTTTACATTGACAATTTAAACTAAAATAAAATATAACGAAAAACAAAAAAACAACTTCAAATTGACAGTTTGAACAAAACTAATCATCCAACTAATCAGACAGAAAAGCTTACCAGGGAAAAATCGACCAGGAAAAACTCGATCAGGTAATTGCCACCGTAGACGAATATTATAACACCATAGACGAACATAATAAGAAATCATATCTAAAGGATTGAAGGTCCCCAACATCTTATATTAATGAGTGAAGGATTGAATGCAGTGTAATCTTCTTATGGATAATTGAAGGACTGAATGCAGCGTAATCTTAACTCATTCCTGGGAGTTCTGTCCTCTTTTATTCACAAATACGAGGAAGCATCATGTTGTCTTTCTTCTCCTTGCTTTTGACGCCACTTTGCTTTAAAAAAGTCAATTTTGCAGGCACAGAGATGAATATGTGCTTTGGATACCACATTGCTTTAATAAAAGTTCTTTATGAATTGAAAGTGGGTCATGCACAAAAGAGATTATTTTAACTAGTTTAGCGTATTCCTGAAGCTCAATTATTCCTTGTTCTGCAATACGATTCTATAGCCTTTTGTTCACTCGTTTGCAGAGCTTTTCATGTATTTCTTACATTCTAAATATAATAAATTATTTGTTGAAGTAAATGTATAATATTTGAAAGGTAATGGGGTAGTAAGTTAAGTGGGTTTATAATCTTGGAGAAACTTTATGATTAAGTGTATTTGAATTGGAGTAGTAATGGGATGGGTGACCTCCGAGGAAGGTCCAATGCTTCACCCTTATGAGAATCACCTAGATGTAATGAGTGCTAAATGGACCATTCTTCTTCATGAGAGATGGGTTCGTGTTAACCACCACTCATGAAACATGGGTCAATGAGTTTCACTCAATAACTACATAATCATAATAGTAATATCATAGATAATGTGAAGTTGACAACCATTTAAAAGAATATAATAAATTCTATGATGTTTAAGTAAAGTGTAAATGAATTTCTATTATGTAAAATTGATTTCTTTGCAAAAATCAAATTCAAGTGTTTGTCTTAGTAAAGAAGTAAGCTCAAGATTCTTTTTAATGAAAAGACAATCACGTATCCCATAAAAGTTTCAATCAATAATTATAATGGTGGTAGGAATAATTGTTACTAGTAATGGTGGTAGGAATAATTGTTACTAGTACTTGTTTTTACTATTCATGCATGAGTTGTAGAAAACATTGTACTTAAACATAGTCTGATTTAATGGTCAAGCACCAAATATCAACTTTGTTTAACAATAACTATTCAATTAAATAGTGGATATCAATTTTATACCTCATCCATATCAAAATTAGATTGAATTTTTTTTTTTAATATTTAACAATAGCTATACAATTATTTTACCATAAACATACCTCTTAGAATTTCATTACATTGTTTCCCATGTCCATAAACATTCAATCCTTCAAGAAAAAATGCATATTTTGTGGTGCATGTATTTACATTTGGATGGAAGGGTGGAAATAATTATAAGAAGAGAATTGGTGTGGAAAGTTGTCATCTTCTCCTATATAATTATTTTACAAACTTTTATCTTTTCACACTATAACTTAATTAAGTAGAAACATCGCTAATAATAATTATAATTCTCTATAAGAATATATTTTAGATATTTTTACATTAAATTTTAATTATTAAAATGATTCATAATTAAATTGTAATATATAATATTTTATATATTAAATTTTATTTTCATTAAAATAAACAAATAAATAGTTAATTAATTTTATATTTTAATGAAATAGAATTCATTATTCTATTGAATAAATGTTCAAATAGTGATGTCTAATATGTTTGTGTAAGTTAATAACACAATGTTAATATTCTATGACGATGTTATGAATATATCTTGAATGCTCTCACTTTGATAAATAATGAATTAGGGTTTGTCTTTAAACACACCCTTAACAAACTATTTAATAATTTTGTGTTCAAGTTGGCTCATAATTAAGAATTGGAGGTAGTAGGTTTGAGCCTATATTTCAATATGAATTTGCAAATTCTAAGGTCACTTCTATACCCATGGAATTAAATTAGATCAATTTTGTACTTTATATTTAACTAAAGATAATGAATAATAGACTATAAATCAAGACTAATCTTGAAAACTTCTATAAATCAAATCAAATTCAATTCAAAAAATTTACTAGATTTTACAATAAAACATACCATTTAGACACTAATCATTACACTACAAATAATCTTATCAAACAAACCTAAATATATATATTTATAATTTTCATTATTACAAATTTAATTAATTGCTTGCTCAAAGAGAGGTCTTTGAGTGACAATACAAATGTTTTATGAGTCCTTAAAAAGTAAGTGGAAGATATTGAATAGACTTAAATTGACTAGTGAAACAATCACATCTAACAACACAAAGTAAAAATATCACACATATTTTTATGCATTGGAAAGAGTACTTATTTTAAGTTTGACATGCTCTATATTAGAGATGACAAAGAAAACATCACATCATATGCTTCTCTATAGGAGAAAAGTGAATGTCTTAAGAAAAAAGTTGTTTTACATTATTTTGTAGAGGGTTTGGATGTATAGTTTAATTTAGTTTATATTAGTTTATTTATTTTGGAAAATATTGTAATTGTGTTTTATTTTTTAGATAAGATTATTATAGTGACTATATTCTTAAATTTCAAAGGTTTGAATTCTTGTATTTTAAGTGTAACAATCTCAAAGTTTAATTGTTACTTTTCAATTTAGGCATTATAAATTCAAAATTATGTGTCTAAGGTTATGTATTTAAAGGCATCATCCTAAGGCATATGAACATCATCGAATGATCATATAACATTTACAAGAAATGTATCAGAGTCTCTTCTCTTCTTGCAACTCCTTAATCATTAATCATCCTTTATTAGCATCAACAACATTCAATGTCTTAACAATCAACAAGGGGCATTCATTATCAAAATACATTGTAAGGAGATTCTCCAACATAATCACTTATTAGCTCACATCAATGATCAACTCAAAAATATTCATTACCACCTTACATTGATTTTCATTAGCACCTTACGTCAATATCCATTGGGCCACTCTCTTATCTTACTTTTATTGTTAATGTCATATCTCTTCGATACTTGTTAATCATTTTGCATGACCCCTAGCCCCGATGTAATTTGGACTAGGGGTGGAACTTCGAACATATATAAGTGTGTGTGTGTGTGTGCGTGTGCACATGAGTGTGCGTTAAAATTATGAACCTTGATGTTATTATTATTAAGTGTGCTTATCAATCTTATTATGTTATTTTAATTTAATGCATTAAATGTTGGATTAACATGGACTAATGATTTGGATGTTGTATTTTTGTGAGGCTTGTCATTGGATGTAGGTACCACGGGTGCAAAGTGAAGCAGATTATGTGGTTCCATTGATTGAAAGATAGACAATTGGTATGTCATTCTAGTGTTGACCTTGTTTGTAGATTCCAGTAGCCTGAGGTTCATTCAACCTAGGATTTTGATATATATATATATTTTGCTAAAGTTACTTGACTCGGCTAGGTTGAGCCATTAGGTCCACTTAAATATCTTGATTATTTGAAAATTCTCAATTTGGTAGATTTAATTAAGGACTATGAGAGAAGGGGGTAAATTAAAATAAATAAATATCTAAAGGTGAATAAATAAATAAATTTATATTTCTTTTTAACTAAAAGAGGGGTAAAAATTTATTAAAACAAGTAGTACAACACAAGGCTTTACACAGCCTTGTCAAAATCAACTAAGCTGTCCAACTCATGAGACAAATCCAGGGGTAATTGATCCCTATCCACAATGTTCCAATTTTTCATATGATCAGAGGCCCACTTGGCCAAACAATCTGCAATAGCGTTCCATTCTCTAGGAATATGATTGAAAGTAACCGACTCCAAAGAAGCACAAATAGTAAGAATTTGCTTAACAACCGAAGCTAAATTCCAACTAACATCCTCTAAATTATGCCTATTCAACAGAGTCACCACCACCTATGAGTTAGACTCACATATGATTCTTCTCCACCCAAGCTGATAGCCACACATCACAACATATAAAATGGAAAGGGCTTCCATTAAGTATTTAGTATGAAAACCCTTGTAAATAGAAAAGATAAACTAACCAGTCCCATAACTATCCCATCTAACTCCACCAATGCCAGCATGACCAAAATTTCCTTGAGAAGACCCATCTGTGTTGATTTTCAACACTCCCTGAGGAGGAGGAGACCAACTCCCCTCCCTATTTATCTTTTGACCAGGATTTCTACCACACCTTCTTATGAACTTTCCTTGTTGAAGAGGAAGAAGATGACAATTGCACCAAACAACATCACAAGGATCCACTTCTTCCATCAAATCACACTTTGCTGCAACAGTTTCTCCTAAAGAACGAAGAATTTTCCACCACAAACAGTGGGCCACCATCATCACATCCCTAAAAATCTTGCGACTCCTTTCTAGCCATATGTGCCAAATAATAAAGGAGGGGCAAAGAGCCCAAGCAACTTGAAGAAAAGAAGAAGAAACAAGAGCTTTTCCCCACTGTCAAAAAACTCAACCAAAGATGAGACATGCTAACAGGACATGTTCCACACACCCCACCACAAGTGCCAAATTCCCCTAGCAAAGGAGTAGTGGAGGAAGAGATGTGAAACACTCTCCTCATAATTACAACACACACATTGAGGGACCCTAAAAACCACGTTTGCACAAATTATCCCAAGTAAGACACCTATTGTGAACCACTAACCACATGAAGAAGTTACACTTGGGCCACGAAGACGAGTTCCATACTTGTTTCCACCAAGGTACCTCAATATCTCCAAACTAATGCCTACCAAGTTGCCCATATCCAATAGATACATAGTATTTCCCAGAAAAATCACTGCCAGCCCAAGCCAAAAAATCCTGCCCCCCAAGGCATTACATTCACGAGAAGCAAGAGTCTAAGCCAACTCATGCCTAGATCCACTTTAGACCCCATAGAAGAGTGCTTCCATCGAAAAGTAACAGCCGGTCCACAATGTTGAGCAACCTTATAATGCACAACTGTGTCCCAACTAGCATCAATAAAAATATCACACAGAGACTGGAGGTGAGGATAAGTAGAAAGGATTGGAGGGTGCCCATCCCAAGAATCCAACCAAAAAAGAGCTTGAGACCCTGAATGAAATATCCAAAAGAGTCCACTCTAAACCAACTAAGCCCCCACTTTCAGAGTATGCCAGATCATAGAACCCCTTCCCTCCAAAGGAAAGAGAGGACCATCAAAATAATTGACACCTTTAAGATACTTATGATTGAGAATACGGGCCCAAAGATGATGTTGATTAATACACTAGTGCCTATAAAGCTTAGCAGCAAGAGCTTTCCCATTCAAAATAGAAGAGCGTAAACCAAGACCACCCTCCTTCTTCGGTCTGCACATAATTTCCCACTTACCAAGGCTCGACTTAGTAGACAACAAGTTACCACTCCAAATAAACTGTCATGAGAGTGCATCAAATTCCTCAAGGAAATACATAAGAGTAGCCTAAACAAAGCACCTGTAAATAGGAAGAGCCTGGATAACAGACTTAAGAAGGGTCACTCGAGCAACTATAGATAGCCATCGATGAGTCCAATAGGTTGCCTACCCACCGCAAGAGGGATGCCCAAGTAGATAAAAGGAAGAGACCCAATCTGAAACCTTAAAATGGTTGCAATCTACCTTTGAATAGCCTTGGGAGTATTAAAAAAGAAAATAGAAGACTTTTGCTCATTGAATTTCTATCTCAAAGCAGCTAGGTAAGTATCCAAAGCTTGCCGAAAAGATTCAGTTTCCCAAAGACGAGCTAACCATTTCCCCACTACCACCCATGAATCAAGCCTT
>VDFB02091245.1:0-59896 GCA_007258455.2 Sequoia sempervirens | reverse complement strand
ATCTACATAATGTAAAGATTGCCAGTGAACGGTTGAAACATATCAGAGGTGATTGAAGGAAAGCCTCTCACAAACTAAGGAATGATTCAGGTATTGCATGGCACATGGAGTTAACCTAATAATGTTGCAATGCCCATTTGACATCTTAAAAGGTTGCAATAATGTCAAAATTCAAAATGGTACAAGGAGAGAGAAAAAATCAATACCTTATCTTTGGCCAATGAAATCAAAAGATCAAGAATGGTAGAAGGATCTGTATCAATCACCATAACTATAAACTCTGATGTTTTGAATTATAATGTCTTGGTTGTTGCAGCACCCTAAACTTGTTCAGTATTAGCAAAAAATAAATTGGATAGTCATCCAATGCCATATTGGATCTCATAGAATTCTCCTTCACAAACAACAAATGATATATATTAATTGTTTAGCAACTTACTTAATATCCCCATGTAAGTAGACTAAACTAAGTGAGGTTGAGGGTTTGAAGTAGAGTAACATCTTCTTGGTATGTGCTTGAATTTGATCATGACTTGTATCTTGAATGAAAATAGCAAGCAAGTTGTACAGTAAAATCATTGTTAGAAAAATAACCATAAAATCCTCTTTAATTAAAATAATCCTTCTAGATATTTCAAGACAAGATATTTTAGTTAATTTCTAAGAGAGCTAATTTCACTATCCAAACAACCATCAATCTATTTACTGTATATAATTTCCTAGAATTCAAAATTTGAATGTAATGAAACTAAACCATAATTACTAAAGATTTGACACCAAATGTGTAAAATGAATTGTTTGATAGAAATGTTTGATAAAATATATATACCCCTTGATATTGATTTAAATAACAAGGAAAGATCAAATTGGAGATAGCAAGATAACATTCATTAATTCACTTCAACAAACAATTGAAACTAGAATTTGACCACCAATTATAACTTCATTCTATTGATCTTCAAAAATATTTTACAATACGTTTCAAAATTTTGTCCTAACTGACATGTCAAAAATGTTGGAATCAAGGAACACCGAGAGGGAGGGTAACTGTTATGCACTTTTAACTCTTTATTAATCCCATCCTTAATATACCGGACATAACATTCAACCAAAATAAGATGCATGAACATAAGACAAATAACCACAACACCATAACACAAGGATTTTTTTTACGTGGAAACCCTATTAGAGGAAGAACCACGGTGGAGGTCAATCCACAATATAGTTTGAGTATACTCAAAAGAAAGATTACAAAAATGGGAATGCACTTGCATTTAGGCACATTGCCTAGAGCTCACTACTCAAAAACTAAAGGGCTCACCGCCTTACAAAAGTTTGGATAACATCCAAGGATTTGAATTGAGAAAGTATCATCTACAAATGCTTGATTACAATTCTGGTTAGGCTCAACAATCGAATTTTGGACCTTCTGACTGATTCTGCTCTTCTTCTCTATTCTGCTTCAACTTGCTCCAAAAATCCTTAATGCACAAGTAAAACTGTGCATAATCGCTCAACTGACCTTTTGAAGTTCACAACATACATCAACACATCTTGAACACACACCAAAATGATCTAATCAATCACTTATATATATCTGCTACTAAGGATTTAATCGCTTCATGTCGGCTTCAACACAATAAAAAATAATTGCAAACTGTCGACTTAAATCATACATAATATTCTATGCGCATCCACAAAAGTTGACCACAACATAGTGAGGACCCAAATCAAAATGCTCGAACACAAAATACTCCAAATAATTACTCCTCAAATATCCGCAACATGCTACATCCACCAAGTCAGCCTTCATACACTAATGAACACAAAATTAGTCAACCGGATCTTCTAACTTACACTCAAATCGATATGAGGCACCAAGATTTATAGAAAACACAAATAATGCATCAAACAATTCTCCCTAAGATCCACAACACAAAGTAGTAACAATTTTTTTTCATATGAATCAAAGAACACAAATCTTATGAATGCTCTATTCTAGCTTAATAGATAATCACTGATCTTTAGTCTTTCTGTCAGTATGATCAAATTACGACATGCGGATTGACTTACTAACAAGTGTTGCCATCAATGACAACACCTAAAAATATGTGCAATGTCTCTTGCCAAAAATCTCCCCCTTTGGCATTGATGGCAACACTTAGTGAAAAATGACTAAGTGTCAGATAAGTACCAACATAAATACACTGCCAACCAAAACTCCAAAATGATATTCATCCATGGCTCAAAACTACAACTCCCCCTTAGATGAATATACATTTTTCACTGTTCTATTCTCCCCCTTTGACATCAATGGAAAAGATGGGGAATCTACATACAAAACTTCTATAAACAAACAAAACTTCAAACTACATATTACAAACTTGCTTTAATAACTTACACAACCTTGAAAATATCTACAAAAATGGTCTTCAATAGGTTCAAGCTTGTTTCCCAACCCTTCTTAAGACTTTCCAGAATAGTCATGTGACCACAAAATAAGTAATATTGCATTTCTGCAGATTCAAGGTTCACCGATTCACTGACCACCATGGAAACTTGTGCTTCCTTTAATGCATTCAACATGGTTTCCATATTTGGACCAATTAGGCCTCTAAGTTCACAAGGTCTTTCCATAATTTTTTCATTATCATGCTTCAAAATCTTTATCGTGTCAAGTAAGGATATAACTTGAACTTCTTGTTTTCTAATAGAAACAATTAAAGGATCAAAGGTATCAGAAATAATACCTAACTATTTCTCTTGATCCTTTATCTTCTTCTCATTGTCCTCAATAATTTTAGACAAAGACAAACATGACTTATAGATCTTTCCACCTTTAGATGGTGCACTTTGAACATTCTTCACACAGGTAGCTAATAGAGATTTATCATTAGCTATCATTCCTTTCAACCTGCTAAACCTTTTGTCATCAAATTCCTTCTGAACCTTGACCAAAGTTGACTTCTCAAGTGACTCAAAATGAGTACTTACAGAATTAATAAGCTTCTTCAGCTCACCAGAGGAAGAACCAAATGGATCCTTAACATGAGTAGGCATGATCTTCTCCAAAATAATAGATGCTAGACTCAATAACTCACTGTCCTCAATGTGAGACTTTAGAATTTCTTCCCTATCCTTAGCATGTGCAAATGATGCAACTTTCATTTTATGAATTGGGGACAAAGTAGACAAATGAATAGGACCTTCTCCCAATTCAAGGTCAAATTTTTCCTTTTGCTCTTCCAAAAATTTCTTCACTACCTCTGCAATGTGTCTTGCTTCCACTGGAACTTCCTTAGTTTCAACCTTCTCTTCCTCAACTACTATTCCCTCAACCACAGGATTTTTCTTGTCTTTCAGAATTTCAGCTTCTTCAACTAATATCTCCTTTTCTTCAACTAACACAAATTTAGGAACTTCAGTCTCCATAGGTACTTTTGTATCATGCACATTAGGAGGAATTTGATTGTCCTCAACAGTAACCTTTGGGCTGATGCAAGAAGTTGGGTCCACAAAAAGCTCAAAAAGTGGAAGTGCTTTTTCTTTTTTTTTAGAATTTGTCATACTTGGACTGAAAATTTGAGGCACTTACACAATGATTCTTAAAACAAGTTAGTACTATGAATTTTAGCATTTTGATTCTAGTTTCCAAATATGTAATTTACTCAAATACCCAGATGACAAAAATTAAATTTTGATAGGGATGTATAAAAACCACTTTTTAAAAGTCATTTTTCTTCTACCATACCATGCACATGTACAAACACCACTTTTTGACCCAAATAAAAGTGTCTTGCTAATTAATTTTGGGGAAAGAGAGCTAACAACATGAAGATTGATGAGGATTTTTTTTTTGTAATTTTTTTTAATATATTTTTTTATTGGTCTTAATTGTTATTTTTAAAAATCAACGTGTACGGACAACATAATTGGACCTAAACTAAACATTTTTTGAATCTTTTTTTCATTATGTAGAGAATTGTCTGAAGATTGATGCCATATAATTTTTTTTACAAGCAACTTAACCAAAAAAAAGCGTGATATTTCAAGTTTAAGGACTAGTTTTCTTAGAAATTAATTAAAAAATAACAAATATAATCCAATATTAATAAAAATTATATATTGGGAAACTAGAAATCATGTTCTCTAATGGGTTTTAATTTCATAGATTAATTCAAGAAAAAATTCCATCAGCCATATTGCCAAAGTTGCACATTCTTTTTCAATCTACCTTAGTTTTTTAGTTGTAGGTCAAAGGCTAAGGGTTGGGTTACCATGCCTTTTATGAGCCTAAATCCATACGAAAAAAATCTCTTATGAGTTTCAAACCTTTTTGAACAAGTACCCACTTCAAAATGGGTACCTATTTTAAAAAATGAATGGGTATTTGTTTTAAAGCTAAAAAAATGATACTTCCCCTAAATGTGGACCCAACTTGCACTTACCCCTCTTCATTTACCAAACCAAATGAAATATCTTCAACATGCACTTCTTCAAAGAGAGCATTAATTATGTTCTTTAATAAAGCTTCCTTCAGAATTCTTTCAGTTTCTTTTGCTACCTCTTTAGTCCTACCAATCATAAGCTTGTTTACTCTCATTTTGCTCTTGAAATCTCTCTTTGCTTCATTTAGGATTGACTTCATCTCCTCAATAGACATTACTAGACATAGATATGCAAGAATCTGTTCTCTCAGTTGCTCTTCTTCATTTCTGGCACTAACTCTCCTTACCTCCAAAATTTCATACAGTTCTTTAGGCAACTATGTTTTTTATTTCAACGAGAGCCACATTGAAATTGTTCAAATATTTTATTGTAGCCTCCTCAAGAAATATTTGACCAACACTATCAAAGGTACCATATACTTCACATAGGGGCTTAAGATTACCATCTTTGATTATGCCTCTCTCAATTTCTTCTACAAACATACCTGGTTTGTCAGTTTTTTCTTTCTTCTTTGCTTTCTCTTTTTCATCAGAGGGCTTGTCCTTAGTGATTGTTGTTGCTTAGGTGCCCATATGCTTTATTTCTCTAACCTCTTCATTAGATTATGTCTCATCATCTTTTGAAACAACTGCATACACTCTTGTTCTCTTATCCTTCTTCCTCTTTTTGGATGCCTTAACTTGAGCTTTTACATGGGCTAACTTCTTTGCATGATTGAATAGGGGTGCAAAGCTCCTTGTTGATCTAGTATGGATAGAGGATGTTGTCAGACTAGCAGATTCAATTCTAGTAGGCTCTTTTTCAGATTTATCTTTTTCTCTCTTCCTTTTGGCTTCTCTTACAACTTCTATAGATATACCAATGCTTTCTGCAAATATTTTCACTTCTTTTATAACTCTCTGGACTATCATTGGTTTCTTCAACTACTCATGGACTTGCATATCCTTCTCTAAATATGTTCCAAACCTCTCTTCAGACATATTCAAAGGCTTACTCAGCAAGTGTTGTGCATATAGTTCCAAAATGCTTTCCTCAACTTCATAACCCATTGGCATAATCCATACTATTCTAGGATCTGTAGCTTCCATCATGCATTGATCAATGTGAACCATAAAACAGATTGAGTCCTTGTACTTCTCCACAATAGATGTAGGAATTCTTTCTCTCACTTGCATCTCATTCTAAAAATTCTTAAAATATCCCCAAATAATAGTTTTCCTTGTCTTACTGTCACCAATTCCATACAAGATATCTCTAATATGAACAACTATAGGCTTATCACTTTTCCAATGCACTTTCCCAACTCCTAGAACTTCATTCATGAAATAAAAGAATAAAAATAGCAACAAATTACCATATTTAAAGGAATTCTTCTTGTCTTTCTTTATCTTACCAAGATTCTCCATAAGATGACTTCGAAGCAACTCACATAAATCATACTCTTCATTTTACTTCACCGTCTAATATGTTGCATATATGGTTGTATTGGATACAAAATTTTCTCAGCTGGAATGATATATCTTGTAACCAATGACCATCGAGGAAAATTTCACATCCACATCAATGATGTTATCAATTTCCATCGCTCTTCTATCAAATATTGAACTAGTTGCATAAGTGATTGTCTGATTCTTTACAGACTTCAAGATTAACAATCCACCTGAGGAATTTAAACCTATAAAAATGCTTATTGCTTCCTTTGTAATCTTGAAAGGTTGATTCAACCACTTAAATTCAACATGAACTCAACTCAAGATATACTAGACCCATTTACTTTCATCAAACACATGGAATTTCATAATCTGTGTGAACTTCTTCTCTTTTAGGGCTTTGAATTCAGGTTTTACTATGAAATCTTCTCCAACTGAATCAAGTTCAACAATTGCAAGCTCCCTAATTCCTCAATATTAGCATGGATGTATGCCCTAATGTCTTCAATATGCAAGATGATGTACAAAACAGATGAAAATGCACCTAAGGGCTCGGTCTCAACAGATTTGAAATGATGCCACTTGAATTTTGGATGAGGTTTATCCTTGACTTCGACTACCAATGGAGTAGCCATTTTCACAAATTCATAGGTTTACAAGTTTTCCTGATAAATACCTTTTTTTTGGACTAGGGTTTTGATCTTTGAATCGCCTTCACACTTGAATCTTCCAAAATTTCCCCAAAGTTCTCTTTAGATCTCTCCAAACTTCTCAAAATGAAAAGTGAAAAATGAAGGATAGAAATGACCTTTTATCATTCACACACCTAACCCTTTTTGATGCAATAAATTATTTTTCCCTAACTCATCCGGATATCTTGTTCCATACACTGTGAAAGGTAATTCTACTGCAAACCTTCAATCTTGCATAAAGACTCTCTCCAACTATTCAACAACATTTGTAGATCACCAATGCAATCACTGCACTCATCCACATCTCGGTGTCAATTACTGGCAGGGGGTTTGAAGGATTTTCTTGACAGTTCCCCCTAGGCCATAGGCCTTACTCTAATTCTCAGAGGAATTACTAGAAGTTGATTCTGGTGCAGGCTCATTTCCTACAATAAAGGGACTCTTCTTCACCCATGTCTTCTTCATCTCCTTTCTGATATGATCTGTAGTGACTTTCCCTTTTCCTTTTTCATCCTTTTGCATGTTTCTTCTTTGATTTACTAGACCTCTTCTTCAAAACCTAACAATATGACTAGTTTTATTGCAATTGTAGCACACAACATTTCTTTGTCCAAACCAATTGTTCCACTGATTTTCTCTTGATCTACACTAGTTAGCAATATGGCCAAATCTATTGCATGTATAACATCTAACATCTCTATAAAATTTGTCCATCATGTTTCTGCATCCATTTGACTTATGAACATACTTGTTGCAATTAAAGCACTGACCAGAGAATGATGGACCACTTGAATTCATTCTACTTCTACATTGAGCTGCCATATGACCAAATTTATTGCAAACATAATAGTTACCATTAAATCTTTGAGCATTAGGTTGTCTTACCGAATACCTTTCAGGTTGATTCCCTTGATTTCCTTGTATAAATCTCCTTTTTCCATATCTGAAACTTTCTCCTTTCTCATATCCAAGACCTCACTTGTCACCATCAGTCCTCTAACTTTTAATTAGTTCATTAAGCTTGGTTGAGCTAGTCTTAAACTTCTCCTTGAATTCATTTCTTGTAGCAAGTTCATCTCTAAGATCATCAATCTACTTTTCAAGCTCTTCTTCATTGTGTCTGGATTGTTCCAACTCAAGTTCCAACTGAATGAAGCCATCAATAATTTGTTGCATTCTTTAGATTTTTTCTTTCAAATATTGAGCAATATTTTCTTCATTTTTCTTTCTATCTTCAATCTCCTTGGTCATCCTCATCATAATAGATTCTATCTCATGCTTCGTGAATGCATTATTCCCGAAAAATTTCACATTCTTTTCTATCTTTTCCTCAGGGCTTGACTCTTAGGTTCATCTACAATGCATTTACTATCTTCCAAATTTTGATCATCATGTAATTCTCTTCTCCTTATAATTTTATTGATTTTTTCTTTCAATGACTCAATGAATCTCATTCATGAGATTTGCTTGTAATTCCAAACTTCAGATTTTGAATGATCAAGATCATTTAGGGCCACCATAAGTTGTTGTTGAAGACTACTTGAATCCATTGAAACACTTTGCAAGATCTACCCCAAGCCTTTAAACTCCTTTCGAGGAACTACGCTCTGATACCGATTATTGGAATCAAGGAACACTGAGAGTGGGGTGAATCAGTATTTTGCAATTTTTAACTTTATTAATCTAATCCTTAATATATTGATAGCATTCAACCAAAATAAAGATGCATGAACATAAGACAAATAACCACAACACCATAACACAAGGATGTTTTTACGTGGAAACCCTATTAGGGGAAAAACCACGGTGGAGGTAAATCCACAATATAGTCTGAGTATACTCAAAAGAAAGATTACAAAAATGGGAATGCACTTGCATTTAGGCACACTGCTCAAAAGATGAAGGGATCATTGCCTTACAAAAGTTTGGATAACATCCAAGGATTTGAACTGAGAAAGTAGCATCTACAAATGCTTGATTATAGTTCTAGTTAGGCTCAACAATCGAATTCCAGACCTTCTGACTGATTCTGCTCTTCTTCTTTGTTCTGCTTCAACTCGCACAAAAAATCCTTAATGCACAAGTGAAACTGTGGATAATTTCTCAACTAACCTTGTAACATTTGTAACATACATCAACACATCTCGAACACACACCAAAATGATCTAATTGATCACTTATATATATCCGCTACTAAGGATTTAATCACTTCATGTTGGCTTCAACACAATAAGAAATAATTGCAAATTGTCGGCTTAAATCATACATAATATTCAATACGCATCCAAATAAGTTGGCCAGAACATAGTGAGGACCCAAATCAAAATGCTCAAACACAAAATACTCCAAACAATTACTCCTCAAATATCCGCGACACACTACATCCACCAAGTCAGCCTTCATACACTGATGAATGAAAAATTAGTCAACCAAATCTTCTAACTTATACTCAAATCAATATGAGGCACCAAGGTTTATAGATAACATAGATACTACATCAAACAATTCTCCCTGAGATCCACAACACAAAGTAGTAACAAAAATTTTTCATATGAATTGAAGAACACAAATATTTTGGACGCTTTATTCTAGCTTAATAGATAATCACTAATCTTCAGTATATCTGCCAGTATGATCAAATTACGACGTACGGATCAACTTACTAACAAGTTTTTCCATCAATGACAACACCAAAAAATATGTGCAGTGTCTCTTGCCA
Source organism: Sequoia sempervirens (assembly GCA_007258455.2). Lineage (NCBI taxonomy): Eukaryota > Viridiplantae > Streptophyta > Pinopsida > Cupressales > Cupressaceae > Sequoia > Sequoia sempervirens. The sequence goes on along the minus strand of VDFB02091245.1, from coordinate 50,606 downwards.
ACAAAAAAGTGTCTTGTCAGTTACCCCCTTTTAACATAAACCAAAAAGTCTTAATTATCATTGTTTACATAGGATTACATAAAACTTTAAAAGAAATGAAAGATGAGAAGTGAAGAGAATTTATTAGATGTTGAAGTCCACAACACTCACAAGATACAAAAGTTCGTTACTCATCGTAAGGTACCCGTGATCATTCAGATCTGGCAAGGTCCTCTCTCCATGATTAGTATCTGCAAGGCCTATTCTTCTGGGGGAGCTAGAAATGTCTGCTCCCATTGGTACACCATGTGATCATGAGGCCATTTGTACTCTTGGATTTTTTGTGTGTTGGCCAAGTGACTCTTACTATCCAATAATCCTTTAGTATCTGTGATGAATTTTGAGTACCCAACATCTAGTGCAATTATTCCATCCAAGTTTAAATTAAGGCGGTGAATATTTATATCACCATCCTTCTATATATTAGTGAGGTGGTTGGGAACAATTTTGCTAAACTCGTCTGTCCAATCCTTGGAGCCTTCCAGTTGATTATCATCCCTTAGTATCTTAGGCATGAACCATTGCTTTAGCGTGTGAAATGAATCCATTCTTGCCTTGATCTTTTTTTCTTCTGTAGACATGTATTGAAATTCATATGTGAGCATTCAAACCATTTTCTCAGTAGGCTTTAAAGTTGTGAGGCCTCAACACTCCTTTTTAAAATTCTGCACAAAGTCATTAAAGTGTGATGTACAGGTTGCCATTTCTTGAATAAGGGGTCCAATATAGGTACATTGGCCTTTATTTGATCAACTTCTTGTGACAAGGAGACATAACATTCATACACATTTTACAATTTGTCCATAATTAGTTTAACCCTAGCTCCAAGATCTGTTCCAATACCCTAAGGGTTTCTCTCTTTGCTCTTTCCTTTGTTTCTTCATTACTCTTTTTCAACTTCTCAATTTCTTGTTTTAGCACATTAACTTGTTCAACAATGATTTCACCTATATCAGTCTAGATGGTAGGGGGCTGGTATATTGGTATAATGTGCTCTTTCCTTTATTTCTTCATTACTCCCTTTAGTTGTTTCAATTTCACACTTTCTATGAATAACCTATTCACTTCATCATTCAGATCAGTCTGTGCTTTCTTATATTCTTCCAATCTAAGCTCCATAGCTTTTACCGCATCCCTAGTAAACATTGATGAGTGCATTGTCATAATAGCTACCTCTAATGTTGATATGTATTGAAGTGTCTTTACCATCACAATCCCTCTCATTTCTTTTAGAACATCAAGCAATCTTGGTTTTTCTGTTCTTTTTTGCCTAGTCCAAAAGGCTAGGGTTTCAAGTATTGGATTGTAACCTATGCCACTCATTCCCTTGTTTGAATTGAATTTAGAAACCAACATGGGATCTTCTTCACTTCTTACTTGATCCAATAAGAATATCTTTTTTAACTCCATCCTAGGAATAATTAGTATATTGCTTTCTAAGACCAATTTTCTTGCTTCTTGGGGGCTAACAATAATTTCATTAATCTTGAGTTCTTCAAGACTCTGGGAAACAATCTGGTCATGTTGTGACTCCTCAATGCCCATTTTATTAATTTGGATTCTCTCCTCAAATTCTTTCATTTTCATCTTAAACCAAAAATCCTTAAACTCAAGATTTTGAATAAACTTATCGTCTTCAATAAATCTAAGGGCAACAATCATCCTTTCATCATCATGCACTTCTTGATTATTATGCCCATGTACATCCACTCTTTCTTCTAGTTTGTGAGCATCAGTTGCAAGCTTAGGTGGTGTTTGATCAACTTCATCATCTTTAAAATTCAAAAGTACATCGGCTACCTCTTCAATATACCCTACTCCACTTATTTCATATGCCACTAAGGGGGACACTCCATGTGTCTTCTACCTTTTAGGACTTGGTTGCTCAAGGGATGCTTCTAATTGTATTGTGGAAGTGTCTAGTAGGGGCTCTATGATTACAATACCACTTGGTTTGATGGGTAGCTTGGAGGGTTTCGAAGATTGACCCTCAAGTTTATTTTCTAGTTCAACATATAATATTTCAAAGTTGTCAATTATTATGTTCATCCTTCTAATATGATCCTTTACTTCAACATAGAATCCTTGGAATCTAGTGTCTCTTTTATTCTTCTCCTCCTCAAGCCTCTTTATGATTTCCCACTTCCTCTTCCTTTGAAAAACTTCATCAGGTGTAAAGCAATTTCTTATTACTTCTTCTTCGTAATCCATTACATGGGTAATCCCAACTTCAGTGAGAAGTGTCTACTTTATAAAATTAATATTCCCTTCAAGATCAAATACCCTTTCTCCACGTGAATTCAATGAATACCACATCTTCAAATAGATTTGTAGTTCTTCAAGAGTGTCAGAGCCTACAGATAGCCCCTTACATTCAATTAGGTCAAGGAGGAATGTCCCCTTTTTTGTCTTTTCATAACATCTTGCTCCATCTGTAATATTTTCCACATAAATTCTAAAAATGAAATTCAAATAGATTTTTTTTTAGGTAAAACATGTGGGGCTTGAGGACACCCATAGACTCTTATTACTGTTTGGTCTGTTAAGAAGAACTAGTCACCAAACTTGTGAGTTTGTCCCTACTCTAGCTTCAATGCTAAAGTTATTATTACGTGCATGATTTTATTAGGCAATCTTGGTGAAATATGACCAAGAGCAGCCATGAACTTTACTACAAAATCATCATGAAATATTACATAATCACTATTTTTGCATCTACTATCCCAGATGTAACATCGGTTTTGTACAGGCAACCTATTCCCTTCATCATCAACCATTCCCAAACACATTCTTTTATTCCATCTGTTTTTGTTTTGGTACAATATTAAATGACAAAGCATAGAGTATTTCTTGAAAGTGATGGGAGCTAAGTTCTCTCTTACTTGCAAAAATCCCTCATGTAGCCCTTTCTCAATTTTAGCAACAAAGTCATACTCAATGTTGACTTCAGGATTTTGTATCCTCATTACCATCATCATGAGATATGTTGGCATCCTCTCTTCAACATCTATTCCAAGCACTTGGCACAAAGCAAAATAAGTTCTTTTGAAATATACGTGGAAGTGTTCTATGGAAAATGACTCATTTTGGGAGGGGGAGATAGGTATCCTCTTATTGTTTACACCCTTTTTCATGTGTAAAGGAAGTTCATCACTCCTGTAGGTTTTTCTCAATCTCCTATAATCCTCCTCACTTTTTTCCAAGTCAATCTTAGTGATAGCTTGCTTGTTTAACATAAAACACTCTATAATTGCTTCTTTAGTTAGCATCACTAATGGTGAACAATCTGGCATTTTTATAGTTCTGGTAGGTGATAATATTGTGCCAATACTTTAATAAACTCAACATCTATGAAGACATTTGGGACTATCAATTTGGAAAAATATAAGGTCCAAGGATTTGAAACTGGAACCTTCTCAACCCATTTTTCATAGAAGTACCAAAACAAATACCACCTTGAGATAGGGATAATTGGGTCTCTACATCCATGGGTTGTATCTGTAAACACTTTTTTGGATCCTTTGTCTACAAAATTAGGTAACACATCTAAAATCGATTGTTGCAAGGACCTCTTCTTTGATTTAGAAATTGTGGACTCTTCCTTTTTACTTGCAAGTTGACTTCTTTTGGGTGGCATGATGAAGAATTTACTCCTACTTGATTTTTTAGGTGTCTACTTGTAGAAGAAAATTCAATTCTTATACACTTGCTCCAGAGGGTTTCTATGAACTTACCCGATGAAATAATAGTTGCATATTTTTCTTGCTTGAAAGTTCCCTTGCCTCAAGTATGCTGAGCTTTGTGAATGATTATCAAAATTTCATCGAGTCCCAAGTAATATTTTCTATTGAGCTCGGTCACCTCACTACTAATGTCAATTCGTGCAAAATATTTCAGAATCTTCCCATATTTTGAGTTTGAATACATGTCGTTCATCTTGGGAAATTGAATGGTGTAATCATTTAATGCTTGAAAAATTATACCACAGTACTGCTCTATCATTTAAAGACTGTTGTGGGGTAGTGTTAGTAGTACCGCCACCCCACACACAACCCTTTGGACTACCGCAGGACGATTGGTTAATTCTAGCAATTGAGTGACTGTTCACTACCATACCACACTATCATATCAAGACTACTATGAGGCAACAGTTGCAATACCGCCACCCTGCTCACACCCCTTTGGACTCCCACAAGATGACGAGTTAATTCTAATGATCGAGTGACTATTCACCACCATACCACTATGTCATATGAATACCACTGCGAGGTAGCAGTAGTAGTACCACCACCCCTTGCACACCCCTTTGGACTCCCGTTGGACATCAGGTTAATTCTAGCGGTTGAGTGATTGTTCACCGCCATACCACAGTGTCAGTGTTTACCCCTTGCAAGGCTACAATTTACTTTGGTTGTTAACATGTTCTCACCGCCACCCCATGATATTCATATTTGGTTGTCATGGTATTGTAGAAAGCATTTATAAATTGACCTATATGTCCTGCCATCCCGCGCATACCGTTATTGACTATTACAGTAGTGTGGTATTGGATTTTATTATGAATGCAGTATTTTAGATATCATTTTATTGAAAATATTGAACAATTTTTTAATTTTGTATTCTCTCATTTTTAGTTTTAGTGTCAGTTAGACCTAAGAGATCATTTCTTTGTTTGTAATGGGGCTTGACTTAGTTCACCTAATGTTAAGATATCTATATGTATTATTAAATCACAAATGTTCATTATATGTTTGCATCTAGAAAACATATAGGACATATAAGAAATTATATTATAAATAAACAAAATTAATTTCAAATTTTCAACCAAAGTAAGAAAAATAAGAAGAATGATTGAACCTAACTTTAAATACACTTCAAATCAGCAGTGAACATCTTAGGTTTTGTATACAATGTACCAGCATAATAATGATGATTACATTTAGAAATGTATCAGTAAAACAACAGTTAACAAGTATACATATACCTAGATCTTTATTACATTCAATAATAAATTACACCATACATATAACCAAATTTTAGGTGAAAAGCTAACCTCTTAAGGTGACAAAACATCATCATAATCATCTGCATTGCTGGTAAGATCAAAATCCTAATCATTCATGTTTGCATCTTCTTGATTTTATTCCTCATCCTCATCTATGACATGAAATTCATTCTCTCTCCCAATCTCTTCATTGGCAATCAAAATCTCTTCTTCAAACACTCCATCATCTTCTTCATCCACGTCTTCAAATGTTTCTTGTAAATTAACATATTGCCCATCAGGCATTATATCAACAACTTCCATGAATTTTTATTTTGAACGAGACTCTATTTAAATGAAATATGACCATCCTAGGCTTCTTACATCATCAATCATAAATGATTGGTTAATTTGAAGAGGGGAAACATAAGACTCATTTGTCTTTGATAAAAATTATCTTCTATTTGTGCATACAAATCCATACTCATCAAATTGTACTGCAGATGGTCGGATCCACTTACATTTTAATAATATAGGACTATTTTCACCATAGTCCACGATGAATCCAACATAAAATTTCTTCTCAGTTTCATGAAGAAATTCAGCACTAACAACACAATCACAATTTATCTTTCCTTTGTCTTTTTATTCCACTCTTAAATGACTACCATAGGCCCACATTCCACTGAGCCACGTAGCCCATAAATGTGGAGATTGTGAAAGCTCACTTTACTTTGTTGTTATATCTTGACCTTCTTCTTTTGCATCACTGACTACATTAGCAATCCATTCTTCAAATTTTGGAAAAGAATCACCTTCAATCAAATCATTATGACATCTGCACCTTTGAGGTCGATGTTTTATCCAAGCTTGATTGTCTTCTTCATATTTTCTACATAGAATATTAGCATACAAATAGTAAGATTGATAATATAAATGTGTAAATGCAATTGAGTAAATAAATTATTGTGTAATTTTTTTTACCTATGCCACTTATTGAACAAAGATGTGTTTTGAAGAATATAGGCATGTATCACACTTCTTTCTTGATGTGATAGCTTGAAGTGACATCCATTTCCTTCTAATACTTCACCTGCTATGAATGGTTGATCTAGACCTGCTCAAACATGATCAAACAATTGAATGATAGTCATTAAACACATATAAAACAATCATTCCCCATGCAATTCATTCAAATTCCAAGACCAAGAAATAAAGTGAAATTAAACAAATGAAAGCTACTAAATCTAGCTCAAAACATTCAAACCATCATCCTATTGGGGAATTGGTACTAATTTGATGTGGAAAGTAGCCCTTTCCCAATTCCTTACGAGCTTTGATGATGAACAATGTGATCCTTGATGAAATTCTCAATAACCTAGCTATGGTGATGAAAAACTATGAAGACTTGGATGAAAATAGATGAACTTTGCTTCAAATCTATAGATAGTGACTTTGCCTCAAGTTGTGGATCCAAAATCAATAGAAGATCTCTCCATTTATAGAAAATAAGGATGGAGGAATGAGAAACATGAAGGATGTGGGATTAAAGATAGACCAATGGCATTGTGCCACTTGTCAACATGCTATTGAAGAGAGGTGGAACAAATTTTGATCGATGTGCAAATAAATGCAATTAGATGGAAATTTGAAATTTGAAAGTTGGCTTGTGGAGGAAGAGATGAAAGAAGAGCTAATGCCACTTGGCTCAAGAAAAAGGACATGTAAGAGGCTTAAATGCCATTTTGGAGGACAAGTCCTTCTAGGAGGGAAATTTCAAATGGAGAGAATATCCCAATGAGATTCCCTTTTGAATGAAAATAGAAGAATTTATAAACCAATTAAATTGATTTACTTGTGCAAGTTGCAAAATCTAGAGGATTTTATGGATTAGAGTTAGAGTTAATCAGGTTTTAATTAACTTAGATGGAGATTAGTTGATTTGACACTTGATTTAGATTTTTGGATTTATTTAATTAAAAGAAGAACATTAGGATTAATCAAATAAAATGATTTATTTAATTAAAAGAAGATGATTATTTAATCAAACAAAGTTGATTTATTTAATTAATAGAGGAATTATGATGAATTTAATCAAATAAAGATTATTGATTAAATGGTTAGTAGAGAGATGATTTAGGCAGAATTGGTGTTAGTAAATCAGGATCAAGTGCACAATATCAATTGTATAATTTAAATGTCTACACCTGCAACTATGTCTTCTTCGTCATCGTCCCATACACATCGATTGACATTTTTTAAAATCCTTCATATATTATGTGCAAAATCCCATGGCCTCTTGCATTGAATATCCCTTAGATATGCTTCCTTCTCGATTTTTCCCTAGTACAAACAATTTTTTCAAAACCTTCATATATCATTCTATAGGATACATCGTTCTTGTTGGGCCACAATGCTTTAGTTCATATTGTAGATGTATTCAAAAGATGCATAGAAATGTTAAAGATTGTTGGTGGAAATTCCTATTCCAATAGACAAAGTACTTCAACAACCTCCTCCCTCAAACTATCAAAGTTTTAAGGATCTAGTACATGTAAACTCATTCTCTTTAATATTAAGCCCAGCTTTATAATTGCCAATCTTGGCCCCTTTTCCAAACATAATATATTTACCACAATAGGTAAGATATTCTCCATTATGACATGATAGTCATGGGTCTTGAGGCCTCTTAAGCCATTAATGTCAGTTTGGATTCTAATAATACTACTTACATATCCAATGGGAAAGCGAGTCTAAGACATCAATTGTAAGAATTGTGCATGTTGTTTCTTTATCCAAACATAAGGAGCACTAGGTTTTCTATATTTTTCATTGAATCATATTTTTCAACCCAAATATTTTGACGAATCTTTAGTTGTTGAAAGTCTTCACGTGATGAAATAGTATCAAAAGCACCAAAAAGAGTTTCTATAATAGCATAGGCTATATTTTTGTCAGTATGCATAAAGTCAACAATATGCCTAATGCCTATATCCTTAAAGTATGGTAACTTATAGAATATGCACAACCTTTTTACACCACTTTCATTACATGTATCATATCTACTACTAGCAATCCCATCATTTTCAATAAATGACATTCTTTTTTGTCCATTCTCAACAATGTAATCACCTATTATTAGCAATGGTGCTTCATGATTCTCTTCTTGACCATTGAACCATGTTTTTTGTTGACGATATGGATGATCCATTTTAAGTTAAGACTATGTACACAATAAATACACTTACAGAAAATTCTTGAGTGTCTCACAAAATCCTTAAAGTTGCAAGTAGGACATCCATGGTATCCTTGAACACTAAGACTAGACAATGTGCCATATGTAGGAAGATCATAAATCATAAACAATAAGGAAGCTTGAACATCTCTTAAATATTGAATTTCTTCAATGCCTTTCCACAATTCCATTAGCTCATCATATAATGGCTCTAGATAATTATCAGTTGTATCTGAAGTCACACTTCTCTTTCCTAGTATAATCAATGATAGCATTATGAAAAATGGTTTAGTGGCTAACCATGGAGGCAAGTTATAATTTATTAAAAACACTGGCCAAGTTGACCATTTAGTACTTTGATCTGAGAATGGGTTCACCCCATTTAGAGCCAAATCCAACATTATATTTTGATGATCTTGAGAAAAATCAGGCCATCTATTATCAAATTCCATCCATGTCTTTCAATCAAACACATGTCATTTTCCATCAGTTCACTTATTTTGGGCATGCCATTGCATAAATTCAACAATGTCTTTGCACCTATACATTCAGAGTAATCATGGGATTACCGAAAAGTGGTGAAGAACCTTTCTAGGAACCACAACTAATTTCAACCCTTCTCTATACCTCGCTTCATGAAATTTCAGACATTCAATCTCACTTGCAAGATTCTTGCGAAATAATACACAACTATTTTTTGGGTGAAAATTATGTAATCCCTTTAACAAATTACAAAACTTGATTTCAGCCACAGCTGTGTGAGATACAATCTCTCCTCTCAAAAATGGGAGGCGCCCTTCTTACTGCTTATTGAAACTAAGTAAAACTAATTAAATATTCACACTAATGTTCACTATGATTAAGAGATGGGGGTGTGTCACATTCATAATTCTCTCTTTTTTCAAAGAATATGTTTTACAATGCTTCACAATTTTAAGTTCATGATTCGATACAACTTCAAACTAAAAACAAAAGCAGTAATTCCAATATTCCTATCTTGTCAAAGCAAAGCCTAGGAATACCAGCATGATAACGATAAATGATAAAACAAGAAAACTCACAAAGGCATAAAGTCATTTTGTAGCTTTCACCAATGAATCCTTTGAGATATGTAACTATCATTGTATTAGAAGCATAAAGTCTTCTAGATAATCCACAATAGATCCACAAATGACATGAATGAATACAAGCACAAAGTCTTGTAGAGAACTCACCAATAGTATTCAATCAATATCACAAATTTGAATAAAAGAGTGTAACTCAAAGTTTACATGGATTTACTCAAATCCCTTTAGATCTCAATCACTAATCATTGCCAATTTCAATCAAATCCAAAAGATAATCAATTCCAACACAAAGTTTGGTATGCAACTCACTTCTTTATTGATCAAAATAGATTCACAAAGATGAACACAAATTTTCATGTATTTTCTTCTCAAATGAGCAACACTTCATTGCAAAATATAAAAGATAAACATTACAAAAGAATCCTATCATATTTATAGAAGGGATAGGAGAGAAAATTTAGGAAAATTAGAGGAGTGATTCTAGGAAAGTTAGCTGAGAAAATTTAGGAAAATCTCACCTAACAAGTTGACTTATTCAAAAATGTTGTCCATCATTATGGGAAAAAATATTTGTTTTTACATGTAATTACATCTTGGAAAAATACATGTTAGGTGTCAAGAACTATTTACAAAGTGCATAAATGAAAGAATAAAACTAACACTGGAGATAAAAAGAAGTCTTTATGGTTCCTTGCATTGGGTACAAAAGTCTTCATATTTTTTCTTTGTCTCCAGTACGAATGCCTCATCTGGACCAACTATATAATCCATAATGGTGTGAACTCTTGTGATTGATCTTCTTGCAAATGATCATATTTTCTCGCATCTCTCCAAATGTGTCTTGAGACAATCAAGGGAAAGTTGTATATCACATATGGTGTGCATGGAAATCTTTGAAAAATATTCTTCTTCCACTTGCTTCATGACAACTTCCTTGAATATTTGAGTTCTCTCACTGACTAGGAGGAACATATGATCATCATCAAGGAGCGTACTCGGTAACTCAATTCCATTCACTAGGATAACACAATGTTCTTCGACATATTCTTATACTTGGTGGATGTCTTCAATAAGAGATTTGATCACTTGTATGAGATGTTTGAGAGATTCCCTTACCTCCACATACTTCTCTTTGTCGAGAATTATCCCAATTTTCACCAACTTACTCAGCTTTGTCTCTTTCATTTGTGACCAAAATGTGAGACATCTTTCCATTTCTTTTTGCTCTTCAAAAAGTATATTTTCTTCTTTATCAAGTTCTAATTTTAGCTTGGCTATCTGAGTAGTTTTCTCATCTACAATAGCTATGACTTGTGAACCATGTTTTATCATTTCATCAATGAAATCATATAGCACCTTACCCTTGGAGGAAAAATTATTCACCTTTTGAACCATTGGTTCCTCAATGTTTACCATGGCCATAGGTTGTACATCCTTGGAAGAGCCTGCAATATTCATCAAATCTGCTACATAATGCTCAGCTTTCTCCTTGTACATATTTATGGCCCGCTCCATCTTATCAAGCCTTCCTACTAATGCATCCATGACCACTTGTGCATCTTCCTTTGCACTTGCATTTGTCACTTTTCCAAGTTGGACTCTTGTGATAGTGTAATCCTCCATGTTTACATCACCTTCTTCTTGTGGGGGCAGACCAATTTCTACAAACTTGTGACCAGATTTGTCAACATGAAGCCTTGAATGGATTTTTTCCTTTTTCTTCCCCTTGGCTTTTGGAGGAGCTATCTCTTCAAGATCAAGCTCATCTAGGGAGATGATTTTTTTCTTTCACTTTGATACTTGAGAGATTAGCCAAGGAGGAAGGGAGGAAGTATATGCTTCTTCACTTGTAGTCAATTCCTACGTTGCAGCCACTTCTGTAGAAATGGTTGATATTGTAACAATCGGGGTAGTAGCTATCATGATTTCTCTAGTGGACTACAAACCAAGTTGACTTTGTAAAGACTCATTCATGAATCTATCAAATTCAGCTTCAGAAGAGATATCAAAAGATGAAGATGAAAAAATAGGAATGGATGCGAGAGAACTCAAAGAGACATCAACAGTTTGTAAGTTTGAAACTTTAGGAGTGACAAGGATGGTTGATACTGCAGGGGGAATGGAAACATTCACTGCACCTAAAATTTCTATAGGAGGAGGTAAGGTAGGAACAGGAGCTAGAGGAGCAGTTGATTTGGAGGAGTATGAGGAATATTGGTAGTAACATGCAATGATGTATGGAGAAGATCTTCAACAAAATTCTCATGGGGAGATAGAGGTTGTTCATCATCATGCCTGAGTTCCTCCTCATTACCTTATTTTTCAACTTCATCTTCTTCAAATTCCTTTGCATCATATTCTTCTTCATCAGATTCTTCTACATCAGATTATTGTGATTCTTCACCCTCGTTCTCTTCTTCTTCTTCGGATGATTGTTTATCAGAAGCAAGCTCCTTTCCTTCTACATGTGTTTGTTCAAATTTTATTACCTCCTGTTCTTCAACTATTTGTGTAACACTCTTACCAAAGGTGAACTTGATTTTAGGACCTCTTTGGGAAGAAGAGGGAGTAGCCACATGTTTTATTTTTTTACAGAGCTCCTACCATTGGCTGGTTTCTCCTCATGTTGCTTCTCCTTCTGATTCATTCCTAAAAGATTTTATCTGGAAACCATGTTTATGCAACCATTCTATTGTATTGTGTAAGATGGGAGCAAGCCTTCCTCTGATAGAGACACTTTCCTCTTAGGTAAGGGCCTCCAAGCAATCTCATCTTCTTCATAAGCAGAGTTTATGATGTTGCTAGGATCTTTGAAATTCTCCAGTAGATCAACTACACCAAGACCTCTAATCTACTCTACTATCAACCTGCAAAAATCCATTATGTGGATGTCTTCTTCATCTCTGCAGTCTGCCCATATGTCTTCAAAGTGGTAGACATGTCGGTGATCCTTCTTCAATTCCCTCTTCACATCTCAGTAGTCAAAGTAAAATCTATATTTATATGTTCTAATAATCATGATTTGCATTTTTGCAATGACTAACTTCTTTTTGTACACTATGAATGGTATACCCCCAATTGTCAGTGGAAACCTGAAACCTGGCTTGTGTATTCTCTAGCGTTCCTTGTGAACTGAGATCAATTGTCTATACAAATCCATTAATATCCACTTATCTGAGGGATATATGGGCAAAATGTGTGGAAAACAAATATAGCAACCTACTCTTATATAGGTGAAAGTTGGAAACTACAAAAAGATACAACCAACCTTACTAACCACTTTGCAGGCTTCATCCGATACTCTTTTCTTTTCAAGAGTCAAGTCAAAAGTGAACAACAGGGGTGCAAAGAAGGAATCTATGACTCTTCTCAAATGATGAATACTTTCTCTCAATTTCAACTAATAATAGAGCTCATACGCATGTACAAAATGTCTATTTCCCTTTGTAGACAACCCCTAGAAATTGTTTCATTACTGTAGCAGCATATACCAACTAGGAAGTCATGTAAAATTTTAGAGTGGTTGGCACATTGATCAATTGTTCATGGATTTCATCACTTATCTGAGTTCCCAAATCAATATGTGCTTTCTTTCTTCTGATTATGTAGATGTATTCATACATCCAATCTTGAAAATTATATGAAACTGACAATCCTTTAACCCTGCTCAAGAGAGTAATCATATCCCTAACATCCTCTTTGAAATCACTCCAAGGAAGCCCTTTAGGCCAACTTGAGATAGTAGGCCTTGGAGTTTTCAACCATTGAGTATTAATCAATGTTTTAGCTTTGTTGGGATCACTATCATAGACCTCACGTGCTTGTTGAATTGAGATCTTTATATATTATTCCATGTGTGGAACCTGGAAAACAATATCAAAGAATTCAGGATCTAATCTTATCATGACTTGTCCTGAGGAATCTCTTACACTTTTGTCATCTCATATGTAATGAGATGCAACTTGGAGCACAAACTTTGTGTTATGAGAAAAATTTGGAAATGTAGACACCAAGTGTAAGTTACTATGAATAATGGCTCTCAAGTTGTATTATAAGGGCTTTTGCTCAGTTCTTTTTACAAAATCTTCTAGGTCTTAATGACCAATTTTAGTGTCTTTTATTTCATCCACCTTTGAGATCACCACAGTCTGTAGAAAGACACCTTGATAATTGTATTTCATATTTCCCTCCTTCTTAGAAGATAACAGAGGCTTTTTTGTTGTCATCTAAAAATACCAAGACCAAGGAATATCACCTTCAAGGATCAACTGATGAGAGCTTGATAGGAACTACAAGAATAATGGATTAGAAAATTTTAGGAGAAAATTCAATGTTGGAAAGCGTGAAGCAAGCAAGAAATTTGGAGCAAGTGTGAATGAGCTATTTTGTACAGAAAATAGAGCATTGGCGAAGTAATGAGGTTTGAAACGCAAACAGAGTCATTTTAGGGTGTTAGAAGAGAAAACTGCTTTCTGTGTAGGTGTGCTGAAAATCAATGCTCCTACATGCCTTATTCATTCATTTAGTGAGAAAAAGTGTTGAAGCACTAAAAATCAGTGTGGGTGCATTTGTGGGAAGTTCAACTTCATGCTCGAGCATTGAAAATCAGCACTTGAGCATGTCATTTTTTATTTTGGAGTCAAATGAACAAGCAAAATTTTTCACCACTTTTGCATTTTAAGACAAGTGACTCCATGTAGGAGCAACAATTTTCACTGCTCCTACATCTTGGAGTTATGGAAAAACTTCATAGTGTAGCGGCAGACAATTTCATCGCTCTATCAAGTAGGGGAAGGTAGATTCAATGTTCAAGTGGTGAAAAATATCGCTTGAACATTTAGAAGAATGATGTTACAAAGAAACATGAACATTTATCATTTCAACTTGCTAAAACAAAAACTTTCATTATTTCAACAAAAGGGGAAAACTTGGTGAAAGACAAAACAAAAAGATGCGCAAAGAAGAGTAAAACATGTGTGGAGAAAAAAAATGGGGGCACCGATAAAAACAATGTGCAGGAAAAAGATTAGGGAATGGCCCAAAACAAGAACTAACAAGCCCTTTACCAAATTTGAAACACAAGTGGATCAAACAAAGATTTAAAAATAACAACATTGAAAAATTAGGAAAAGAAAAAAGATGTGAAAAGAGGATAGAGACGAAGAGGAAGAACACAAGTTATGCACTTGATAAGAAAACAAAAACCCTAGCCTAGATGCCCAAAAAATCTTCAAACACAAGTCACTTGGAGGTTGGAGAGTGATCACACAAGTTGAATGAGAGAGAATGACAGATGGAATGAGGAAGATTAGCTTAAAATCACTTTATTAAGTCATTCAAAAAAGACCATTAATGCAACTCGAGTTTCATTAATTATGGAAAAAATAATGGAGAAAAAGATGCACTAGCGGTAAAAATCACCACTTGTGCATGTAAAAGAATCGATAGAACAAAATGCACTAGCGATGAAAATCACCACTTGTGCATCTTTAAGCTGGGTGCAAAGTGTAGGAGCGCTGAAAATCAGCGCTCCGACACTTTGAGTTTAACTTTTTCTAACTTAAGGCCCATGTAGGAGCACTGAAAATCAGTGCTCCGACATTAATGAAAATTTGACTAACTCCCAGAGATTGGGAATTAACAAAAATACTCGTTTCGAAGCTCTTTAAGAGATGAACGGGAGGGAATGCTCAAATGGACTGTTTGAGGTTTTGGATTACGCATCAAGGTGAATTGAAATTTGCCTCATTTTGCATGCTTGAGTACAAAAAACTATGAAACAAACAAGTTTTGTAGGGGGTTATCCCATGAATCTGGTGCAACTGGATTCAAGGATAACACCATTCACACGTGTGGATGTTTTCATACCCTAATCCTAACTAAGTGATTCCTTTTCTACATTGACTTTGTTTTGTTGGAAATGTGGAGTTAGGTGGTAACAATGAACTTAATAATGCCAATAACTGATCTACACTCCCATTTGTCTAACCAAACATCACTTGAAAGTTAAGAATTTGAAGGATTGTTGTCAAATGACTTAACCTGAAATTAGCATACAAAGGCTTTGAAGCATCCTCCATCAACTTGGCCCAATCATCATTTAGAACCTCATTCAACATTCTATCAACTTCAAACCCTTCATCTAACATTGTTGCCTCTTCATCTATGTTTGTTTCCTCTTCATCTCTCATACTCTGCCATTCTATCATATCTTCATAATAATTGACATTCCAAGGGCTTATACCACTATGGCCATATCTTATCATATGTCGATAAATCTGACTTCTTTTTTTCAGCTTTCCACCAAGATGGTCATTACATGGACATGGATATTTTTCCATATCACTCTCATCAGCTATTCTCTCATCAAATGCATGGTATTTCAACCTTTGACATTGATCCATCTGTAATATTCTACACATAGCAACAAAAAATTATAGACTAAGAGACAAACTATTTTTTTTTTATTGAAAGGCATTTCCATAGCAAGAGAGTTATAGAGAGAAAATAAAATAGAGATTTTAACTAATGAATTGTAAAAATATATTTTTGTAGTTTATATTCAAATTGTTGATTACATTGTATTGCACATCTTTCAAACTCAAAGCATTACTTCACATTGCATAACTAATAACTAGATGTTGATAGATGACAAAATTCCAATTACAATATAGTTTTTACAAATTCAACCTAAGCAGTTATGCAATTACTTCACATTGCATAACTAATAACCAGGATTAGCTGCCAATTGCATTTGCTTGTCATGGAATTCCATGAGACCATATTTCTTTGAGGTATTTTTTCAAAAAGTTCACTACCTTGTCTATGATACCACATTTTTCATACATGTCTACCAAAGAATTTTATCAAACAGTTCACTGCCTTGTTGCTATGGCTAAAATCCTAAAAAAAGTGCTTTCGAACAAGCTAAGGATGCTTGGAAAAAATCTATTAAAGCATACTAGTAAGCAATAGCATAGAAAAGGTAGTGAACTGGTTGAAAAAATGCCTCAAAGAAATGTGGTCTCATGGTGATGGAATTCCATGACAATCCATAACAATTCTCTTGTCATGGAATTCATCATGGCATTCCATCACCATGAGACCACATTTCTTTGTTTTGACCCTCAAAGTTCTGCCTTTCTATGCTACCATTTTCATGTCTACCAAGCATTTTATCAAGCAGGTTCACTACCTTGCTGCTGTATTTCAAAATCACAAAATAGGTGATTTCAAAATCTATGGATGCTTGGAAAAGATATATCAAAGCATAATATTAAGCAACAAGCTATGGTCTCATGGTTTTTTTGGCACGAAAATCAATGTGATTTTATTTGCAGGTTTTAAATGCATTTTTTTAGCAATTTTGCTATTTGAAATGGGGAAAAATCTTTTGTGGTCAGTTTTTGTGCACTTTTAATTGTAGGATTCTCACAGTTAGTGAAAAAGGTAGTGTTCATGAAGAAATGGAAAAGATGTGTAGAGCCTTTGAATTATACCTATACTCTACAATGGAATTGAATCATTTAGCAAACCATTTTTTTTCACTACAAGGCAGCATTTTCTTGTGGAACAGTTGACTGAGATAGCTCTTGTTTCAATTGACCACCCTCATGAAATTAGATTCATATTATAATCTTGCATGATCTTATCATAGTAAAGGTGATTATGACACCACTGGCCGCTACTACATGACATCAGTCAAGGAAATCCAGAGGCCACAAGATTTTGTGGATAGGTTCGAATTGAAGCTGGGAGATTTTTAAGAGTTCTCTCTCAAATTTTGAAAGAAAAGGTTTGGAGTCCACCTAAGAACTATGAAGGCCTTAAAGCTATAGGTATATATATTCTTAGAAAGGGTATGTTGAGAAGGCTTTGGAAATTATAAGAAAGGAAACTCACATAGATCCACGTGATTCCCATGCATTTATCAAATGGGTGAGTTATTAATATTGTCAGACCCTAGTGAAGCCTTAGATTCTCTTAAGATGCAAAATTTTCATTTGAAGAAGAGCGGAGAAGAAGTACCCATTCAATTGTTAAAAAACATTGGGTTCTTCATTTTGAGCATGATGAACTAGATTTGGCTCAACAAAATTTTATGGAGGCATTAGGAAATGATGTTCTGCCTCTACATAAATATTTGTGGTCAGTTTTGTGCATTTTTTACTTGTAGGATTCTCATAGTTAGTGAAAAGGTAGTTTTCATGAAGGAATGGAAAATATGTACGTAGAGCCTTTCAATTATACCCGTATTGTGCAATGGCATTGAATCATTTAGCAAACCATTTTTTCTTCACAGGGCAGCATTTTCTTGTGGAACAATTGACTGAGATAGCTCTTGTTTCAACTAACCACCCTCTCATGAAATCTCATTCATATTATAATATTGGATGATCTTATCATAGTAAAGGTGATTATGACACCACTAACCACTACTACATGACATCAGTCAAAAGGCTTGGCCAGATTGGATTTATTAAGATGGAAGTTCCAATTGAAACTAGGAGGTCTTAAAGTTCTCTCTCAAATTTTGAAAAGGTTTTGGAGGTCCACCTTGAGAATTGTGAGAGCTTAAAAGTTGTAGGTCGTATATAGGCTAACAAGGGTAGACAAAGAAGGATTTGGAAATTTGAAGAAAGGAAACTCGCATAGATCCACTTGATGCCCATGCATTTATCAAGATGGGTGAGTTATTAATATCATCAGACCCCAATGCAACCTTAGATTCTCTTAAGATGCCAAAGTCTCTTCTAAAGAAGAGCAAAGAAGAAGTACCCATTCAATTGTTAAAAACATTGGGTTCTTCATTTTGAGCGTGATGAACTAGAGTTGGCTCAACAAACTTTTATGGAGGCATTAGGAAATGATGTTAGATGCCTCTACATAAATCTTTGTGGTCAGTTTTTTGCATTTTTTACTTGTATGATTCTCACAGTTAGTGAAAAAAGTAGTGTTCATGAAGGAATGGAAAATATGCGTATAGCCTTTCAATTATACATGTACTCTACAATGACATTGAATCATTTAGCAAACTATTTTTTTCTTCACTACATGGAAACATTTTCTTGTGGAACAGTTGACTGAGGCAACTCTTGTTTCAACTGATCACCCTCTCATGAAATCTCATTCATATTATAATATTGCATGATCTTTCATAGTAAAGGTGATTAGGACACCACTGGCCACTACTACATGACATTAGTCAAGGAAAGCTAGAGGCCACATGATTTTGTGGATAGGTTCAATTGAAGCTAGGAGATCTTAAGAGTTCTCTCTCAAATTTTGAAAAGGTTTTGGAGGTCCACCCTAAGAACTATGAGAGCTTAAAAGTTGTAGGCCATATATATGCTCAGCAAGGGTTGGCAGAGAAGGCATTGGAAACTTTAAGAAAGGAAACTCACATAGATCCATCTGATGCACATACATTTATCAAGATGGGTGAGTTATTAATATCGTCAAAACCCAATGCAACCTTAGATTCTCTTAAGATGCCAAAGTTTCTTCTGAAGAAGAGCAGAGAAGAAGTACCCATTCAATTGTTAAACAACATTGGGATTCTTCATCTTCAGCATGATGAGCTAGAGTTGGCTCAACAAAATTTTATGGAGGCATTAGGAAATGGCATTTGGGTTGAATTCATAAATAAAAGCCCCAGTGCTAATTTTGTAGTTTTTCCTATGCTCTTTAAGGATATGAAATTCTTTCATCGACTAGAAGAAGGTGGTGTTTCACTTGAGTTACCATGGGATAAAATAACAAAACTATTTAATATTGCTAGGTTGTTTGAACAACTGCATGATACTAAAAAATATTTTATGGGAGCTAATATTGTTCAAGTTTCCTAATTATGTGGATGCATATCTACATCTTGCAACCATGGCTCAAGCTCAGAATCAAATCCAACTAAGCCTAGAATTGTTTGGGGATGCACTTAAGGTGGATAAAAACTCATCAAATGCTTTATCTATGCTTGGAAAAATGGAACTGAAAATAGATGACTGGCTTAAAGCAAAGAAACAATGAAAGCTACATAAAGTGAATCAGATGCAAAGAATTCTTATGTTGAAATTTCACTTGGAAATTAGAATTATTTTGTAGCTTTTCACAATGAGGGGAGGGATCCAAAGGTGGAGACACAACACCTTGAGAAGGCAAGAGAACTATATTGTAAAGTGTTTGCAAAGAGACCAGGAAATGTTTATGCTACAAATAAGGCAACCATTGTGCTAGCTGAAAGGGGTCAATTTGATATTGCAAATGAAATTTCTACATAGGTACAAGAAGCTGCAATAGGAAACATCTTTGTTTAGATGCTTGATGTGTGGGTAAATCTAGCACATGTTTACTTTGCACAATGAAAGTTTGCACTTGTAGTGAAAATATATCAAAATTGTTTGAGGAAATTCTAATTTGGCACTAACACCAAAATTTTATTACATTTAGCTTAAGCACATTATGAAGCAGAACAGTAGCAAGATTGTAAAAGAACATTGTTAAGAGTAGTAGAACATTATTAAGAGCAGTAGATTGTAATGAACGTTTTGAATTTGTGTTTAATGTAATGAGGGTTTAGCATTACCTCTGAATTTTCTATAGAGGGCATCCCCAAATCTGATTTCACTACAAAGGGCCTCAGTGAATTCAAATTCGTTGCAACAAACTCTAAATTATTTGCCCTTGCCTGCCTTTTCAGAATTTTCTAGGTCCTCTCTAAATCCTTATCACCCATGCAAGTAGCTGCTATATATAACTGATTAAAGCATCTCATGTCAGGCTAATGAATGAAGCAAGGTCAAGTGAGATGAATGAATATGCAATGAACGAGACAAATGAATCTACAATGAACTTGGATAATTATGCCAATACATCGTGTGCATGAATACACCACATCAATAATTGGCCAAATTATTTTTTAAATTTTTTTGTCTACTTTGGATTTGATGACTAACTATTTAGTCATTTTTATTTCTATGATTAAATAATTTTTTTAGTCAATGACCAAATTAGTCATTTATTTACTCATTTATAGCCGCGTTACAAAAAATTAGTAGACTTTAGTCATTTTTAGTTGTTGTGACTAAAAGTTTTAGTCACCTAATCATTTATTTTCCAAATTCTACTTCTAACACAAGCAACAAGCAAGAATGCACAACAAACCAAAAGTAACTAGGACTATGCCCCTAGTCAAGCTGAAAATTGATTGATTGATTGATGATGATGAGGATAGAAAAGTTAACAAGAAGAACAATCCATACCCCAAGTATTGTGTTGTTAATGATAAGAACAACACTTAGATTGGGAAGGATACATCCCTATGATGATAATTGGATTAATGGATCAATAGATTTTAGCTAATTTGGATCAAATAGATGGATTGATTTTGGATGGTGAGCTAGATTGCAAGATTGGATTGCATAAATTGTGATCAATTGAATTTGGATGTATTGGATTGGAATGGATGAGAGGGCCCATGATAAATAGATTGTATGGTAGGATGATTAGCATAGTGGAATGGATGGGATCCAATGATAAAGAAAAACCAAGGCTTCCTAAAATATGGATGGAGGGATTTCTTAGATAGGAGATATATATGGATTGATTGAGTAAATGAGGATGACAGATAAAATGATAAGAGGAGGGAGATCAAAGGACTATGTTGCAAAGGAGTAAGATGCACCACACTAGAGGGAGTGGAATGGAGAATAGAAGATGATAAATGGATGCATGAGATGGAAGGATACTACATAAGGGATATGGATAGTGGAGGAAGTAAGGCTTTCATTATCTAAAGAATACATGGATATTTTGTCCCTAGACTTATCAATATCAAAGGAGGGAAGGGAGGATGGAATTGGATAGGATGGAAAGAGAGTATGATGGATATGAGATGGAGGATAATAAAGGATATTGATAAGGTATGAATGAAAGGATACCATTGAGACTCCTTATCAAGATCAAAGATGAGAAGGAAGGATGGAGTTAGATAGGATGAGGGATATGGGATGAATGATATGGTTAGCATAAGGTAGGTAGGATATTTGATATTTATGAAGATCATTAGCATTGTCAAGATCAAATATGGAAAACGGAGGATAGATTTATATAGGATGATGGATAGGGGATGAGGGATGGTGGAGGATGAGGATAGGGTGTTGTAGGTACAATAGTATGGATGAAGCTTTCCCCCAAGTGTTAGAGTGAAAGAGGATGGCAGAGTCCACATGATCCCTATTTTCTAGGTTTTCATCATGTTACTTACCCAAGGTGCCATAAGAAGTGGGTTTCACCATTAGACGAATGATTTCTCTTTACTTTTGTCTTTTTTGATTTTGCTGGAATATAAAGATAAAGAAGGACAAGGATAGGAAAATTTGGAAGATAGTGGATGAATGATGAGGATGTGGAAGAAGGAATCAAGAATCTAGTTCATAACTCACCCATGAATCTTCAAAATATTTCATCCATGCTACATAAGGGTGATTTGCAGGATATTTAGAAACTTGAAAGAAAGAAAAATTTTGTGTCATTAGGTTCATGTTGTTGTTGTATTAGAATTTTTAACAAAGGAAAACATACATTTATAGCATTCCTATAAAAATGAAGAGAATGGCTTGAATCAAGTAGTTTATGAGGAGTGGTTTATTAGACATTCTCACAACATGTCCCATTTTTATCCTAGTAAAATAGGGACCCTCTCTTTTGATTCAACTTTTGTTTATGTGCAATCAAAGGAAAAATTCCCTAAATCCCACAAATCTCAATTTTGGTTTCCCAAATGGCTTAAATTTCATCACAAGTGGATAGGGTATTGAAAAATAGCTTGGGTTAATTTTTACAGTTTACTTAAATTTTGTTAAAATAGGCAAGTAGTTTCCTCATATGGGTATTATGCACCCAACTAGCACAATATGTTGATTCCTTCTATTTCCCCACATATGTTATTCGCTCATTTTTTTCTCGCAATTGTGAAAGTTATAATTAGTAATGAACTAATAGCTTTAGGACCATATATTCTTGGTCTTCTTGTAGCTAACAAACCCGACTACTTTATATTGCATGCTTAACCCTATTGTGGAAGTCTGACTACCATCTAAACTTCACATTTATGAAATTATAAGATTCCATTAGATATACTTGGATCCCTAGGTTAACTTAGTACAATTTCATGCTTTGGTTTGATTATTTGGTAGACTTTTTTCTTTACTAATGAGGATATGTTTTCTATTCACATGAAAATCACCACTTATCATATCAAGCTAATGTACAAATTTTATCATATTGCAAACCTTTTTCTCCCATTTGAACTAAACCTTTTGAGCATAAAAATTCCAGTTCACTAGGAATTTCCCACAATCATACCAAAATTATGAAAGCATTTCATCTTGCTGACATCATCCACCTAATGGTCCTAAACTTTCTCTCATTTATAGAATGTTGACTTCATCATTCTTCAAATGATATCATTGTCGGGACTTCTTATCAAAATTGAAACACTATTTTTCTGTTTATCCTATTGTCTTAACTTCACCTAAGTCAAATTGAAGCTAAAGTATCTAGTTTAATTCAATTTTTTGGTATAAAGGCATGAGATAGTCAAATATAAAGGATTAGTAAAAAAATTTGCTTGACCTTCATCAACTTGAGTAACTGGCATCACCTACCTTCTCTCTACAATAAATGCATTTAAATTTCAAAAACACTTCACTTAAAAGAATATTTACATCATTTTCATTCTAAAACATTCTAATAAACATAAATTTTTATAAAAGGGGTAAAAACTTTATTGAATATCAGAAAGCATCAATACATAGGAAGAAAAGGACCAAGGTCCCAAGGAAAAACAAGATCACCGACCCAAACAGAGAAAACAACCGACACCATTAACTGTCACCATTTCCAACCCTATCCTCACCAAGAATATTCGTTAAATCAAGACGGAGCTCCTGAGGAACCAGCTCCCACTCCTCAATTCTCCATCCCTCATCATGCTCAGAAGCCCATTTCGCCAAACAGTCAGCAGCCCTATTCCACTCCCTTGGAATATGGACAAAAGTCACCATTTCCATCAAAGAACTAACCCGCAAAATTTGTTGCACAACCCCAGCCAACTGCCAGCTGACATCCGCCACTTTCTGCTCAATAAGCAAATTGATCAAGATCTGGGAATCAGATTCACAAACAATCCTTCTCCACCCCAAAGCATGAGCCCTCTCAAGAGCGTTAAGAATAGCAAGCCCTTCCACTAGGTTGATGGTCTGTATCCCTTCATAAATTGAAAAGAGGAAAATCACTGAGCCCAAAGAATCTCTACCAATCCCCCCGATACCAGCCAGACCTGGATTTCCCCTTGAAGATCCATCAGTATTGATCTTCAAAACACCTTCAGAGGGAAGTTGCCATTTGCCATCCCTATCAATCTTTTTCTTCCCACTACGACCTCTAATAGCCCTATTCAAGGCCAGGGATGACCCTTGAATCCCCAATCTCTCCACCACCTCAGTATCCTTTTTCACCAACGGGAATTCCACTTCACACTTAGCTTCCACTATTTCCTGAACCATGCCAAGAAATTTCTGCCAAATTTGTTGTACCAGCCTCTGTTCCCCTCGAAATATCCTTCGATTGCGTTCCAGCCAGATCTGCCACAATAAGAAGATAGGCCCAACAAACCACACCTCCTGCAAAAAAGAGGCCACAGAAGGGGGCCGACCCATCCCCTGCCAAAACTCAATCAAGGAGGAAGCATGAACACAAGGAGTTGTCCAAACACTCCACCAAAAGTGCCAAAGCTGGAGGGCGAAAGAGCAACGGAAAAACAAATGGGTAGAGTCCTCCTCATTAGCCCCACACATAACACAAATAGACGGCCCGTGGAAACCTCTCTTCTGAATGTTATCCCAAGTCAAACACTTATTCCAGGCCAACGTCCAAACAAAACAATTACATTTTGGCCAAGAAAACTTATTCCAGACCTTCTTCCACCACTGAACTTCAGGCCCAATCAACCTATGAGACAATAACCTGCTATAACCGGAGGCTACAGTGTAGGTCCCCATAGATTAGGGGACCAGGCTAGCACGTCATCATCCTGGAGAGAGCTACATCTTCGGCTGGAGAGGATACTATGCAACACAGCAGAATCCTCCTGCAAACCAACATCAGGCCACTCCTCGGGGGTCTTCCATTTGGCCATCTCTAACTGACCACAGGGGAAAAAGGACTTAAAGTCACTCACCCGTGACCAACCGGCCTCAAGAAATCTCAGACAAAGGTTCATCAGGTTGGGAAACTGGGAAGTGATGGGAGGAAAACCATCCCAGGAGTCAAACCAAAAATGGACTTCTGTCCCCTTCTTGCAGATCCAAAATAATCCTTCCTTAATAAGCGTAGCCCCTTTCTTGAGGGTTCCCCAAATCATAGAGCCCTTCCCCACAAGGGGGTACCTCGAAATATCAGAGTGAGGGATCCCCGGGAGATACTTCTGAGAGAGAACCTTGGCCCAACTCTTATCCTGCTCATTACACCACCGCCAATATAATTTAGCAGCCAAAGCCTCCCCAGTCAGAGCTGACTGCCTCAAGCCGAGGCCACCAAATTGTTTTGGACTACAAACCACCTCCCATCTAACCAAACTCCATTTGGAGGACTCCAGGCAACCAGCCCATAAAAATTGTCGCACTACAGAATCTAGGTCCTTAAGAAAGCCCATAGGGGCAACCTGGAGCATGCATCTATAAATGGGCAGAGCCTGCACCACGGACTTAATCAATTGGACACGACCAGCAAAGGATAACCATCGATGAGTCCAGTGGTTAACTTTCACCCGAAATTTATCCAGAATAATCTGCCAAGACTCCTTGGGAAGTCTACTTACCGAGATGGGAATGCCAAGGTAGGTCAGAGGGAGATTCCCGATCTGAAATCTCAAAGTGCGGGCAATCCTTTGCTGAATGGGGCCTGGAGTGTTGAAGAAGAAAATGGAAGATTTTCCCTCATTAATCTGCTGACCAGAGGCAACCAGGTACGCATCCAAGACTCTACGCAAATGTGAGGCCTCTCTCATTGTAGCCACCCCCATCAAAGCAGTATCATCAACAAATTGTAAGTGAGTCTGTGGAGGTAAGGTGCCACCCCACCTCCACCCTTGAATGAGACCAGACTCCGCACTCCGTTTAACCCATCTCCCCAAACCTTCGGCCAAAAGAATAAACAAGTAAGGGGAAAGAGGATCACCCTGACGAAGCCCCCTAGAGGCACCAAAAAGCTCAGAATGGCTCCCATTGATAAGCACTGAGAAAGAGACTGAAGTAACACAACTCAAAACCCATTGAATCCATTCTTCAGCAAAACCAAAAGCACCAAGGATCCGTCGAAGGAAGGACCACCTAACTCTGTCATAAGCCTTCGCCATGTCCAGTTTGATAAACATCGCTTTTTCTTTAGAGATGGCCATAGAGTGGATGACTTCAGTAGCAATAACAATCCCATCCAAAATTTGCCTGCCAACAACAAAGCCACTTTGTTCTTCGGAGATCAGATCTTCAAGCCCCTTCTTCAACCTGTCAGCGATAAGCTTAGAAATGATTTTATAGATTACATTGCATAAAGAAATGGGCCGAAATTGACTTAACCTATCAGCTCCCTCCTTCTTGGGGATAAGAGCAAGAAAAGTAGCATTGAGAGCCCTTAACATCTGTTTACTGCGCTGAGATTCATGAACCACAGCTAGGAGGTCAAGTTTGATGATATCCCAGAATTCTTGGAAAAACTCAATAGGGAAGCCATCAGGACCAGGCGCCTTCCCTTTCTTCATATTAAAGACAATCCCTTCAAGCTCTTCAAGCGAGATATCACTCAAGAGTTGTCTATTCAACTCTCCAGACACAAGAGAGGGGATGCAAGAAAGAATTTGTGCTTCCTCAGGAGACCCCCCTTGCGAATCCTCCCTAAAAAGAGAAGCAAAGTACTGCACTGCCTCCCTTGAGATTTCTGGGAAGGAGGAAAGATGATCTCCCCTGTCATTCACCAGACCAGAAATAGAATTGCCATGGCGCCTGGCTTTCACAGAATTGAAGAAAAAAGCTGTATTTTTATCCCCTTCCTGAAGCCACTCAATACGAGCCTTCTGCTTCCAAAATATTTCCTCTCGCCGTTCCCATTCTTCCAACATTTTCACAGCCTGAGCCTCATCCTGAAGCAACTCAGCCGTGATCCCATCCTCCCTTAACCTCCTTGTGATACCATCCAAATTAGCCTGAGCTGTTGCCTTTGCATGGAATACATTCCCAAAATACTGGCGATTCCACCTTTTGAGCTCAAATTTAACATATTGAAGTTGTTTAGCAAAAACATACATTGCAGTGCCATATGCAGGTCTACCTTTTTTCCACCAATCAGACACCAAGTCATTTAAAGAGGGATCCCGCAGCCACATAAGTTGGAATTTAAAAGAGGGCATACGAGGCACACGAGTTGACTCAATAGCCAGCTTAATCGGCCAATGGTCCGATCCTCTCCAATCCAAGATCTCAGAACAAGATGACCACATCCCTCCAATCCAATAACAAGAGACCAAAAACCTATCTAATCTTTCTGCTATGCAAAACTCACCTACCCGACGGTTATTCCAAGTGAACTGACCGTTGATGGGTTTGATATCAACAAGATTCAGGGTATTGATGTTGTCACGGAGAAGCAGTGCAGAGGGCTCCAACCTTCCAGTGCCACCCCGCTTCTCAGCCAGCTCACAAATAGCATTGAAGTCCCCCGCCAAAATCCAAGGATGGAAAGGCATCATGCTCCGAATCAGCCTGATATGGGACCACAAACCTTGCTTACCCTGAAAATCTATAGGAGCATAAATATTAGAAAATAAAATGACTTCCCCTGACTCAAAGCTCGAGGCAACCATAGACATAGAGGATTTAGAAGAAATCCACCAAAGAGGCCGGACTCTTCGAGGATTCCAGAAACATGCCAGTCCCCCCGAAGCTCCCTGAGCTCCAATGCACTGGCATTCCCCACTCCTCCACAACTTAGGTGCCAAACTTTGCATATTCTCAACAGTTAACTTAGTTTCCTGCAAAAAGACGACATCAGGACCTTGCCTGCTAACTAACTCAAGAACAGCCTTTTGTCTAGGACCGCTGTTCAAGCCCCGTACATTCCATGACAGAACAATCATTTCAAGGGGCTTGAAAAAATAGAATCCAGAGTCTTTACTGCCCCTGACTCCACCAAATTCTCACCTGCTAGTTTAATCTTTTCCACATCCTTTTTTCTACCAGGTTTAACAATTTTCTCTGCCCCGCCCTTCTTTATATCTTTCTGCAAAATACCCAATTTGGGGGGAGGCTTGGACTTCGTAGCCGAGTCTGAACCAATGATCCGCCCAGGAATAGGAGAATCCACACCAACTGCTGTAACAATAGCCAAGGGTTCCTGCACCTCAGACACCCCCCTCTGCTGATCAGCTTCCAAGAGCCGACTATCATCCCCTTGTGGATCCATAGAAGAATCTAGAACAAGATCCTCCTGAGTTGATCCCCCAAGCCCTTGATTTAGGTTGATCAATCCTGGATTCACCTCCTGTTGGCTAAGCTCATCCAAAACCTCAAATCTGTTGAAGGTACCTTCATCTTGCCTTTCTTTAAAAGGCCTCTTCTGACCCCTGTTCCGATTTCGAGCTTTGACCGGGGCAAAACCATCAGAAGCCCCTACCTCATCAGGAGAAATGCTCTTCCCTTTATCTGATTCAGGAAGATTACTTACAGGTTGAGAAGGCTGGGCCTCCCTAGACTTATACCTTGGGCATCTCCGCTGCAAATGGCCATATTCTCGACAAAGACGACAACGAAAAGGAAGAGTTTCGTAGTCCAAATGCTGCACCCAAGAGTAAGAGCCCACACACATATCTATTGCATCGGGCAAAGGCCTACTTAGATCAATTTCAACACAAATGCGTGCAAAGGTCATTACCTTTTTACCCAAAGTCTGCGATGACGTCCCAACAGGTTTTCCAAGCACCGATGCCAAAAGGTGTAGCACATCCTCTCGACAGCATTCCACTGGAAATCTTGGTAAACGAACCCACACAGGGACACGGTTTGGAAGCTCTTCAGCGGGGTTAAAACATGCATGCCATGGCTTAATAAACAACCCTACCTTATTATGAAAATAAGGGCCTCCCTCAAAAACCCTATTGCGATCAGCCATGCAATTAAATGTAACCATGAAATAATTGTTCGCCAGCAACATTATCTCCATTTCCCCCTCCGGCTCCCATGTCCTCCTGGCCCAAACCTCCAAAAATTGCAAGGAAACCCTCATCCCCAAAAACTTACAATATAAGGAGTGGTTTGAATAATACTCAACATCTTCAGCAATCATCTCAGCCGGAACAACCAGTTTTGGCCTCTCCTTACACTTCTCGAGGCAACCGTTAATCTTTGTAATCCGTGATCCATTAGATAACCCCAGATCAGCAAATCTTGTATTCGGAGCAAACAAATTGTTGTCAAAAGTCTTCATCCCTTGACTTGAAAAGTTTGGGCCTATTGCTGCCCGGAAATCCAAGTGAGGGCTCCTTACTGACGTCTCACCTTTAGAGCAATCCATCATGCCAAGGGAAGACAACAAGCCCCAGAGATGGGTGAGGGAGCCCTCCCCACACCCCTTCTCTTATCACTGCCCCACACACAAGCCCTCACCTTCAATCGTCCCGACTGCCACAGTAGAGTGAAGAAAGGGAGGCGACGGGCATGCAAAGCCCCAATCAAAATAGACAAGATGTAATAATCAACAGCCCCACGCACCACTCACCACCAATCACAGGCTACGCCATCATAAAACACCAACAGGGAAAGCTTTACACGCCAGCAAAAATGGAGAAATTCGCAAAAAGAAAGGGCAAAAACCCTCACACAAACCAGCACGGGACTGAGGAGCCGCAGCCAAGCCAAGACCACAGTGGACAGAACAAACCCCAAACGCCCTCTTCGCATTCACAGAGAAAATCAGACAGAGCTAGGGCTCGGATGCCCTAGCGAGATGTGAAGCGTACATATCCCCATCCGATGTTAAAACAATCTCTAATAAAATGAAAGAACTGAGAGTGAATGAAGTTAATTAAGGTGAAACCTAAAATCTAATAGAGTTGGAATTAATAGTGAAGAAATTATAGTTGTAGTTCTAGAAAGGAAGAAGTTGCCTAGTTCACATCACCACACCTGCACATTTGCTAAAGGTTAAAATTTTATAAATAACTAGGCACGCAAAAAGAAATACGATGACAAGATAAATTTAAATTGTAGATTGTAAGTAGACATCTTTCATTTTCAAAGTGGTCTTACTTCCTGTTTAATTTTACAAATTATTCAAAATGGTTTAAAACATATTGCTTAGCATTTCACATGTTGAAAACATTAAGTCAAAACCCTAGGTCCAACAACCCAAAGTAATTCTAAATTTGGTAAAACCTATAGGTAATTATTGGAATCCCTAATCACTAGGTCAAACGAGTAAGAGGGTGAAAGATATGAAGTACTAATTTTAAGGAGTAACCTCATGGTCCCAGATTCGGCCAAAGTATGGTGTTATCTCTAACACCAATTTAGGACATGTTGAAATTGATGAGTTCAATACAAGGATTATAGCTAAAATTTTAAATCATTGTGCTTAGAAAATAGCAAGAAGTGGATTTCATATATATGTAGGATTCTCCATGTCTCTAGAATATCCATAGCTCATATTAGAATGCATTCACCACTGTGATGTAAACAAAATGTTGGTTGTTCACAAGGGGAGGGTATATGCATAATTGATGCCAGAGGGCATTGCCCAAATATTCTACATACCTATACACCTAGTTATGCGTCCTTTCAAAAAGGATAAATCTACAAATGAATATAAGGAGAATGAGGAAAATGAAAAAGGTTTGTACATGCTAGCTAGATGATGAAAAATAAGAAGCTAAAGTATGTCTCAAAACCTCCTAAGACCCTTTATAAGAGTGAATTCAAAGATGAAATAAGTGATATAATCACTCCCTTAAGACAGATAGTTGGATTGCCTACCTCAAGCACTTTTGAGACGTGGATGTTTGGATTCATCAAGATTGTGAAGAATGGGATTACAATGATTCATTGGGCCCAAGGTATTAGCAACTATATTCATGAGCAGATGGTGAACTGGAGGGAAACCAAAACATTTTGAATGGCCTCCTATATTGTTTATTCCTATGTTTTTAGGGCATAATTCAATAGATTGAATAGGGTTCATGTACTTGGTAATAGGCCTAGACATAATCTAGTATACAAATACTATCCACAATTGGAATTAAAGGAATCAATCAAACATTTTTGAAGGGTCAATGTTTCCTTCACCTTGTAGTTAGTAAGAACCATGGAGGGAGATAAAGCAAAGAGGATATTTGTAGACACACAAAGAGCAATTCAACAAAACAATAGTTGGTTCATCCAATTTCCTAAATTCACCTATAGTAGAATGGAAGGATTCATAGGGACACCTTTCATGCTACCTAGGTATCCCACATACAAGGTGATTTTTTTGGAGTTGTCTCAACAATAAATAGAGCCTCATGAGGCCTTTGAGACATTGCACAAAGAAAGGAGTATCAAATTCTTGATAAATATAAGTTGGTATAAGTGTAATGCACTTGCAAATACCAAAGATTTAG
Organism: Sequoia sempervirens; assembly: GCA_007258455.2. Lineage (NCBI taxonomy): Eukaryota > Viridiplantae > Streptophyta > Pinopsida > Cupressales > Cupressaceae > Sequoia > Sequoia sempervirens. The sequence continues at coordinate 19,581 of VDFB02091245.1, read as the reverse complement.
AAAAAGAACTCCAATTCTTGGGGATAATGTCATTTGGGTTGACAAGATCAAAGTAAAACCCTTACCACAAGATGGGAAAGCATATCAATAAGAAGAATAAATATGAGCCTCGTAAAGAAGACTATTAGGTTGATTGCTCAAATGACCATGAGGTCAGTTTGAGGCATTATCAAAGGTTAAAATTAAAACAAATAAAAACTCTTGGCACTCACAATGTACCACTGCAAATTAAGGACAATGAGGAGAATATGTTTCATCCTAGTTATGAGGGTGGCAAAATTTTTTACCAACATATCTAGGATTTTGATTGGTCTCAACTTGCTGATATCGCTAATTGATGAAATTTCTAAACCCATATTGGATGTGAATAAAACACGGTTGAACCATTCTACCTAGGCCTTAAAATTAAGGGGAGTGGTCATCACATATCCAAAGGATAAAAACAAGACAGGAAAAAGAAAAATCTAGTATGAGGTTGACTTTTATGACTGCTTGGTGAAGAAGAGAAGAGTAGAAGAGGCCTAGGTAGTTGAAGCAAAAAAAGTTGGGAGAACTAGAGAAGGAATTAGCTTTAGCCAAAAAATAACTATTGTTGAAGTATGAGAAGATCCAAATCAACTAGCACAAGACATTCCCATAAATTTAATTAGGTCACCAAAAGTTGTCTCATCTAGTATTACAATATTAGCATGTGCAAAGGTATTTTTTCTAATTACGCAACATGAACTCCAAGGTTCATTTCTTACTATTTCTAAAGGAGAATCAAAGGATAAGGATAAGGATGTAGCGAGGACTCCTACTCCAATATATACTAAAGAAAATTTTATCCAATCATCTTTGTTTCCAACTATTTTTTAGCCTACACAACAAGAATAGTAGATTGGGATAGAAGAGGGGACAACCAATGAAACCCCACAAAAGTAGGAGATAAAAATGTCTCAATCATAGATAAGATACCTCAAATAATAAAGGCCAAATAAGAGATACATGAAACTCAAAAGAAGAAAGAACAAGTAGAGGTTTTTAAGTTTCGCCTCATTGAGGTTATTGATTTGATGAACAAAGAAGGAGAAACCAATATAGATGTTAGGCCAATTTTTGAAATTCAATCAATTCATGCAATAATGTTTCTTGAAATTAGAAGGGAAGACCCTAATTTTTTTGAGGTGTTTTAGTTAAACAAAGAAGTTTCTCACAATGTTCACATTGAACAAATAAAGATTGTTCTGAATAATCCTATTATTTTAGAAACTCCATCTCAAGAAGTAAATAAAGGAGTTAACAAGGAAAAGGTATAAGAAGTTCGTCATGAAGGTGATAGGAAAAACTAGCAATAATAAGGATCTCAAGATGAATTAGGTAATCATGAAGATGAAAAACAACAATGAGAAGTTCCTACATAATCATAAAATATAGGACTGGAACTTGGTCATGAAAACAATAAAGAATATATGATAAGTATGGAATAAGAAGATCCTGAACAGAAGCAAGTGCAAAAGGAAACTCCTCCAACTCAAAAGGATCTAAAATATAGTGAAGATAATAAAGGAGAAGAAGTGCCCAAATCTGGCCAAAATTTTAGAACAAAAAAAGAAATCAGAAACCCAACTAGAACAAAGTCAAGGTGAGGAAAAAATAATTGATATTCCTAGTTAGCTTGCCACTAAGGTTCAACCTATATAAAATGTGCAAATAATTCGACTAGATTTTCAAAAAAAATTCTAGCACGAAGAGACATCAAAGCTTGGAAAAAAATCAAGGATAATTTTATCTATAAAAAGGATGCCACATGTGCTATAATTGCTCAAAAGACTACCTCATTAGCTGATAAGAATGTAGTAGAAATGATTGTCTGATTATCAAATCATGACAATATCTAGGTCATACAAAATGGGAAAAATAAGTTGGAGAGCTTTGGGATAATGTGGATATACTAGTTGCAAGATTAGAGAAGGATAAGAAGAGAAAAAAAGAATTAAAAGATCAAATCCTCCAATTGTGGAAATTTGTCAAAATCCTTGTGGTTCTAGGTCAAATTGTTGAAGACATGCCAATCGATTTAGCCCTAGTGTCTCAAGATAAAATAGCAAAATTGGATGATAAGAAACATGAGGCCAATGCAACAAAAAATTAGATTAAGAATTTTTTATCTAAAGGAGAAGATGTTATAAAGCTAGAAAATAAAAAATGGCATAAGATGTTACATTGGAAGAATAAGGCCATCAATCTTAGAGATATTATAGGGAGAGGTCAGAGAGAAAAATTAAATAGAAATATCTAGATTGCAAGCCATAGAGAGGTTGGAGGATAGCTTATTGCTCAAAGAGAGAAAAGTGAAAAAGAAAACCATATCTTTGGTAAAGGTACGGATAAAAGAACTACAATTTGAAAGAGATTTAATCCAAGAATGCAAAAAGAAAATGGAAACTCTTAGGAAGAGATGAATTTGCTACTTGAAGATGTAAATATTGTCAAGCCAGAAATCACACACAGTTTCAAGCTAGAAATCTCAACATAATTATTGTCAAGTGATTAATGGATCATATCTGCAACCATGATGAAGTGTATGATGAGAATACTTCATTAAAAAAATATAATAATGTTCTTGAAGATCCAATGGCCAACATTCTTGAAGATCCAATATCCAACTTTACTGAAAAAATGGTAGATAAAATGATGGAAATAAATCTGAAAATTAAAGAATATAATTAAGGAATCCAATTAAGAAAAGGTTAGTTGGATTTGATAATGAGTGTGTTTGACACAAAAGTTTCTAATGGGGAAAGTGACAAGAGTTCAATAAAAATGAAATTACCGAAAATATTATAGAATTTAGTGATTATAAGATGCATGCTGCTAGAGAATGCTTTATAGAAGAGGATATTGAAAGTGAGTAAGTTTCATTTTGCAAACACTTAACTGCGACCAAGTTGTGATCGTGAAGCCATTGAATGGATTGTTCTCAAGACTTGACCAATTTTCACATAATTTTGTAGTAATGTGAGATATTGTATCCATTCACATGCATCTACCACGTCGCAGTTTTGAAGATGTTTTGAAGGTTATAGGGGAAGTGCTTCCGGTTACATCATTTTCCTACAAAGGTTTGAATATGGAAAAGGAATATTTGCTACACCAAGTGTCTAAAAGAAAACATGTGAATCTTTTGGGATGACATTATGCATAAAATTTAACTTCAAAAAATTTAACCGAGAAGGTGACTCATAGATCACCTTATACACCATTCGTTTAAAGGACACACCAAACTAGAAACTCAAGAAATGGATCATGCCAATTTGGGAGTTATTAAGCTAGCTTGATATTTTTGCATGTTATATGCGTTTAGAGAAGGGGATGACATGGCGAATCAATTCACAAACTAGGCGGTCGAAATGGTGAGTCGCTCCTAGAAATGATGGACATTTGGCACAAGTTGCCTAATGAAGTAGATATGCCCGAGGGGTAAAGGACCATGATAACTAGCAAATGAGGGGAAAGCGGTGTAATATGAAGTAAATGATTGTGTGGAAGAGTACACCAAACATAAATTTTTATAATGACAACTTCATGTTATATGGGTTGTGCTGGGATGATTGACCTCCATTCACTCCGTCTACAAGATGGATACTTCCATTTTTTTTAGAGCTTAAAAAAAGAAATGGAATTTTATGGGAAGATTTTTTAGTGAAGAGTAAAGGAGGTTTTCAAAATCAAGGCTCGGGTAGTCCTACATGCCATTCGATTAGTTCTAGGTGACACATATATATCAACATGGTTGAGAGATATCATGTGGATATAGATGTTGTGTCGATGTTTATGGTCATGTTTTTGGATGCAAGGGAGGAAGTATAGACTTGGAAAGAATGATGATGGATTTGTATCTAGCCTCATTGGTGATTGGGGATGCATGATTTCTTGTAGAGAGTGATGGTGGGTTTTGGCTTCCAACTAGATGGTAGAGTGTGGCTAAGAATCAACCTAGTCTTTATAACCCCTAGATCCCATTTGTGATTTAGGATGTTGGTCTGAATGTTGAGTTCAGATGCCACAAAACCACTTGGGAAATTAGTTTTCTCAAGGATCTCAATAGAGCTAAGTTGGTTGCAGAAGTTGACCAATCATTTCCCTTGCTAAACCCTCCTCTAAAGCAAGATGTGGATGTGGAGCAAGAGGGTTAAATCATCACTATTAATATTTATTTTGTATTAAAATGAATATATGAATAGCTATGATAGCATCCAATACTATGTAAAGGTTTAGTTTGAAGGCTAGCAAAGTGAAGCTCTTTACAATTTTATAAAATTTGAATGTTAGATAGTAGATATCATTTTTTATATCATAATATGACACAGGGATGTATGGCCCCTATATGGTGCCACCTAGTAATGTAATTTCCCAAAGATTTGTAACAGGTGTGGCCCCCTTGGTCACATTTATCAATAAATAGTAATAATAATAAGTTAATTTTTAAAATTTCAAATGGAAATTAAAAATGTATATCATTGATAGACAAATAGCATATCATCAACAATAATCTAAAATATAAACTATAATTTAAATACCTAGTAAGTGTTGAATCTCTTATAGCTATCAAATTATACCATCACTCAAAGCATGAGATTGAGGGTCATCATAACCCTAGTATATATTTTTTGTTTTTATATGTCCACTTAAGTGCATCTCATCACTACCACTACAAGTGTTATTCATTGTGGCATATATGCTAGTATTGTTTGAAGTTTTACATGTAACCATCTTCTTTCACATATGGACCTCTAGATTCTCAATGCCCTTTCAAGAGGAAAACTTTTGATATATCTAGTTGTATTCATCCTCAAGCAATTTTCTAAATTATTTTCAAGTTTGTGTCTTTTCTTTGATTTCAATAAATCTAATACTCTGAAAACTCTCTCATTCTCTACTAGCCCCAATATCATGGTTTGACATAGATTGGCAAGTTTGAAATATTTTGATATTGAATCGTGCAATATTTCTCTCTAACTTAAGGTTGCACATAGCTTTATTGTTAACCCATCTCAGATGGGACTCCCTACGAGTTTAAACTATGCTACCATTGATGTTGCCAAACAAGTTGATTGCTAGGTAAGGTTAGATTTATTTATAATTTCTTTGATATGTTGTCCATTGAATTCTGAACTTTTGGAAAAATAATTTGACAAGGTCTTTATCTTATCATGAAAATTAGGTGGTTGCTAGTTCATCTAGTATTGAGGATACACAATAGACATGACTTCAAGTAGTTCATCTCTATAGAATCACTCTATATAATATCTATGAAAAGAGATCTCAAAATATCATTCAAAGTAGTTGTGATGAAAGATATTAATTATAAATGCCTTATAAGTAAATTGGTGGTGAATTAACATGCATTTGACTGATAATTCATAAAATCATGTAGTGATTTTCTCCCACTAGTTGCATTATATTTTCCAAATTTGAATTGGTGAAAATAAACTATTCACCAATTGACAAAGATTTTCCATTAAAAAAACCTTGGTTCTTTCTTGTGTACTTATCTTATGATTTCATGTTTACTTGTTTATGATGCTAATACTTACCATGCTTATATTTTATATTAACTTATGCTTATATGATCCCATTTAACACTTATGGCTATTCACACTTGTTTGTGGCCCTCATTGGGGGCAACATTGGGGGCACCTAATTTCCCCTCTTTTTGTATGCTTTCATGATCACATCTTACCAAGATTTCACATGTTTGTTATATTTTTTTTAATTGAGAAAATGCATTATATTAATAAAAGAAAAGAATTTACATGTTTGTTATATGATGTTATATATGACATTTATTCATTCTATTTGAGTTTTGTATGATCACATCTTTCTTATCTCCTTCAATTCCTTGTATCCCTAGTATGCAACCAATTGGAGGGGCATATGTCATCATTAGCATTTTTTTGATGAGTTTGATTGTAGTGATTAGCTCATGGCTATCATGGATTCCTACCATGTTGAAAAATGCATATGGCTTCCTACTATGCCTAGTGGATTGTCATATGGCCCCCACCATGCCTAATTGATTTTACTTTACCTTTTTAAGTCTCTCCTTTTTGTCATCAACATTTTTAGGTAATTACTCTTTCTACCAATTTTAAATAAATGCTAGATGCTAATATTGGAATTTTCTATAGTTGGTTTTGAGATGGAACAATCATTGCTAGGAGAAAGTACTAAATTGCCACCTTTATCCATATCATTCTTATAAGACTCCATATATTCACTTTCATGTTGGTTATTTTTTTTACTTTGACATGCATCTTCATCATAGTTCACATGTAGGTCTAAAATGCATGTGTTGCACTTTTCCCCATTTTTGGTTCTTTTTTTACTATGCTATGCCTAATGTGATGATTAGTATACAAGTGACATGTTTCTATGCGAAATTTAGAAAACTGTCTAAACCTAACCTAATCCTATTTGTACACATCCACAAGGACCAATCTTGATATGCATTTTATTTATTCCTTGTCCTAGGTCTTGTGGGCATGACAATGACACTTTCAAATTTAAAACTTAAATCTCGGTTCAAGCTGACTCCCTTCCTAATGTCATTACTTGTCGACTTGAGCATGAAGTTTGTTAATTTGTATGTTGGCGTGTTGCATAAAAAGACAAACCTAATTCACTAGAATCCAAGAATCCAAAGACATCACCATCTACATTTAGTGAAAAATTAGATATAGAATATACCATACAATTGTTTATGTCTATACTCTTTGTTTCAAAATTATTAAATCAAAAAGAGGGGTTTGACCAAAGGAAAAAGATCTTTGTCTATAAACTATTAAAAATGTTCATCAATACCACTTTATCTTACAACACAGATTTTATAAAACATGGTAAATAATTTATAAACATCAAAAAATTCACAAATCATTTTTTATGGGTGTAAATCAAATTTACAAGACAATTTCATTTAAAAATAATAATTTTTTTTTAAAAATCAAAATTTATAAATACAAATTCAACCTAGAGTAAGAATAGGATATATTCAAATTGAAGAGAGGTTAGCCATTTAGCCATTTTAAAAAGCCTACTTACATATATTCATGTGAGGATGTATCTTATTCTTCACAATTTATCTACCAATCACGTCAGTTGTCTCCACCTCAACCATATCAGGCTTAATAACATCCCCACAAAAAAATTAGTATTAGGCCTAGAAATTAAGAGATTTTGTTCCTTAAAAGAGATACCTTGACATCAACAAACGTTCGTATCTATGAGAAATTCATAACCATGTATATGGTTGACTAATGGTTCGTATCTATGTTTTTTATATAATAAATACTATTATTCTACTCCCACAATGGTTTGTGCTTGGGTATCTTTGAATTTTTGGAAACACTAACAAATGATTCAAGACAGATGTTTTTTAGTTGTACAAGCAATTCCAAGATGCTTAAAGATTTCTTTGAAGTAAAAGAAAGTTCATATTAGTACAAATGGAAATCGAACAGACCAAACCTAGGCTTTTACACCCTAAAGCTCCTTCACATTTAAGACAGCCAAACAAACTATCACACGTGATTGATATCCATATGTTTCGTATCGAGCAATTGCTTAAAGATGCAGATTCACAGGTATAATTTCACACCCAATTACATTAACCAGATTTTAAAAATAACAGCAAATAGACCAACTTTGGCAAGCACAGGGTATATCGATATATGTCTCTCGTTATATTGTCAATCTTTTATTCAATTAATTTTTTAAAATATCAATACAAGAGCGAGTCTCCGCATACAACAGTCTACATATTCTTTGACAAAGAAACACAGACAATAAAACCTCTGTTACATATATTATATCCAATAGCCACACATATTGGAGTACAACTAATATTCAACCTAAATAAAAGAATAAGCTACGTTTCTTATATCCAGTAGTAATGGAAACAAATATGCTAAACCAGTAGATACACTATGATGAAACAATCTTCCTACAGACCAATGTGGCCTAAAGGATATGAGTAGTCTTTTTATCTTATACCGGAAGACTTAGGACTTCTTCACTTTGAGTTTCAATCTCCTGAGCACCTCTGCCACTTTAGGATTGGATGATAATCCTTCTCTTTTGCAACGGCTACTTAATTGTTGTTGTTCAATCCAATTAACTAGTTTAGTCAGCAATGCCTGTTTGCTTGCTATCTTTGCTTTGGAGTCTTCAGAGGACTTCATATTTTTAAAGCCTTTGTCTATGGCTTTCTCCACCAGTTCAATGAACCAGGACTCTGCTTCTGTTTTAATCTGTCTTGCAAGCTTGACCATCTGTAGAAGACCATTCTTCCCCTTGGAGTCTTCAGTATCACCGAGCTGCTGATCTGACTGAGTTGCACCCCTGTTCTGATCAGAGAATCTAGTGGATTTCAGAGTCCGTGGAATGTAAGAAGCAGACATTTTGGGTATAGGACTGCTGTCAAGTCCTACGGATGGGTTCCTTATGGGCAATCTATTAGGAGAGCATGAAATTGACTGAGCCAAATTTCGTTTGGGAGGTAGAGGCGCTTGAGTAGAGGCTGCTGAAGTACTAATGCCCACCTTTGAAACCCCTGCCAGATCCTGAGTTGATTTTCGAAGAAAAGTTCTTGACAATTTCTTCAATGGTGATCCATGGGACGTTGAATTGCATTCTATTTCATTGAGAACAGAGCATTCTGCATCCGGAGCTAGAGTCTTGGACAGTGATTCCATGTTGGCAAGAGCCTGTGAGATTTGACTGTGTAAATCCAGAAACTGTTCTACAAAGGTTCCTGGGATTTTCGGAAACATCATAAAGAGGATTAAAATGTTTAAAGTATAGTTAGAAGCTTCCCTTTAGGTACAAAGAAATATTTCACTAGTGAAATAAATCTTAATCTTTTTTTTATTTACAATCTTTTGACATATTTATTCCTTATTTTGTAGCCCCATAGATTGAAATGTATAATGGTAAAAGGAACCTTATGATTCATTTTAGATCCTTCAATGCCATATGTTTGGAACTTCATGTACTTATTAAACTATTTTTACATTCATTAAAAGATTATGCACTTGAATGACTATTAATTGCCGCATAGATCCATCCATTCATACATATATCTTGTTAATGCTTGTCTTACATTTCCTTATAAATTTATAATTATCAATTTAGTTGAGTATACACAATGGAATAATGAAATGAAAAAATATGTGATCATGTATATAGGTTGAGGTATTACAATAACATCCATCAAAACGTAAAATTCAAAAACGATTTTAAATCGATCTGATATCTTATTCACTCTAAAATACTTATTTTTATATCATAATCAATTTTATAATGATTTCATTTTTATTATTATTAATTTACTAAAATTTAATATTAATAATTATAATTAATTTAATTATAGTAATTATTATAATAAATTAGTATTTATATACATGCTATTATTTATATAAAATAAGTAGAGAGTTATCCTTCTTGAGCACTTATTTTCATCTATTTTTTTCTCATTACAATAGTATTTCATCATTCGTATTATAATTATAAATAAATTATAATATATATTTATACATTATTTTTATTTTTTATAATTATAAAGATTTTTTATTTATAATATATATTTATATATTATGCATTATTTTATTTTTATTTATTTATAGTAGTAATACAAATATATTTTTTATAATTATAAGAATTTTCAATGTATTTATTTTTATTTATTTGTTTATTTTTCAATAATGTATTTATTTTATTTTTATTTATTTTTCAATAATTTTTAGTTTTTTTGCTTTGTTTTTAAAGTAGTTTTAAATCAGTTTTATTCAAGCTTTTGCAAGTTTGGTTTTACATTTTTTGGATTCACTTGAGTTTAGTTGTCACAAATTTGGCTTTACTCTTGTTGAAACCAATTGAATTGTTATAATTTGTTATTGTAGTTGTTGGGGATCCAAATCTGCACCCTAATGCTAAGCTGTGAACAAACTTAGCAGGTTTGGATGTAACATGGGATTGCTTTCAGGTTGTGGGTATCCTATTCAAAAGCAGACCTCCGTGATAAGGGGCTAGCTTCCCCTTTGATGCCACCTAACTACTAATTTTGAGGTAAAGGGTAAGAATTGCATGAAAATGAACCTAATATTGAAAATACCCAAGGTGATACACCAAAACAACTTGGACCTGATGACAACCTATCACATTCAAATTAATATCATAAAACTTGGCTTACACAACTCATTTTCAAATGCAGTTTACATAAGTAATTTATAAGGAGGTCTCTAAACATGACTTTTAGAAGGAAAACAAAAGGTTTCAAAACTAAACATAGCTTATAACCTGTTAACATACATTTTCTGCTAAATAGATGCCTAAACATGAGACAAGTTTGCAAGGAAAGATAAATTTTCACAAGACAAACTGATCAATCATTAACAACATACCATGAAACATGAAATGAGAAGATAAAGTGCTCTATTTTATTAATTCAAAGTGCTTATTGTATCACAAGTCCATCTGAATTACAATACTACTCCATGAAAAATAGCTCCAAAAAACAAAGCTATCCAGCTGCTGGAAAGAAAGAACTAACTCTAGAATGCCCAAAATGAATATACTTAAGCAAGAAGGTCACACAACTCTCATGCCTGCCCATCTAGAAGGTTTTGGTCAGAAGAGGCACAAAAGTCAAAAAAGAACCTTCCAAAATCACTCCAAAAGGCCTCTAAAATGGTGAAAATTCAAGCTCAGACTCAAGTCATTCCAAATGTGTGACAAAACTCCCTCCAAAGTAGCACATGTTTCTCCAAAATAGTCAAACACTTCACCCCCACACTCTCCTCATGTCTGCAAGTCATCATTTTGTCTCCTAGCTTTGACCCATGCAATATGTGTGTTTTGAAAACAAAAGACTACAAAAAGGCATTAAAGATAATAACTTGATTAGGTGATTAATAATACACCACTTAATCAAGTTATTTTACATTTCAAAGAAAAAAATAAGAGCGCCCACCATCAATATTAGATTACATTAAATTTGCATGTGAATAATATCAAAGTGATTAGCAAATCACTTAAATGATATTTTTATACTTTGCAACAAAATGCAAAAAATATAATGAAATGTCAAAATGCTTTCAAAAGCATTAAATAAGATTAAAATTACTCCAAGGCACTTGATCATTTTACTCACCTCATTCTACACTCCAAGGCCACATGTTTATCAACATCTTCTCGATTTTCAAAGGCAAAAATAAAAGGTTCAACCTTGGCCTATATGGTCGAATTCACACTTCATGGAAGGCATATTCAAAGTCTTGGGTAAGCATATCATGTTTTAAAGGCATATTTACATGTCTCAGGCAACATATGACCAAAGGTCAAAGGCATAATATATGTGGCTTGAACACTCCTTATGTTTCCATTTGGAAACACTTTAGCAATTTTTGACAAGGAAATAAGGACTTAAGACATAAAAAATGACAGCTATGAAGTCATGATTCAACTCCATACCATTAATATGTGTTGCATTTTTTAAAATAATGGGAAGAAATCCCATCGAATTCCTCAAAAGAAGGGTCAAACCCTAATCAACAAAATACGTAAAAAGTGAAAAAACACTTCATTTCACTGAGCATCTCCGAAAGTTGCATTGTGCTACCATAGGGTTTCAGGGAACAAAATGGAGGTTTTATGGTCTAATCCTAACTAGTTTTGTGGTTTCTTGCTGAAAAATAGTGGAAAACGAGGTAATTCTCTTTTTGCATCAAAACTTGGTTTTTCATATCATTTGAAGGCCATTTCACTTATTTTGGTCATTGTAGCATTCTAATGAACTTCGCTTCTTTTTTTCTCTCTATTGTTGTTCTCCACTTTAATAGCCGCCATGAGAAGTTTTGAAAGAAGCTTTGGTAAAAGAAAGAATCTTGAAAGTTGCCAAATATGAGTTAACAACCTGTGCATTTTGAATTGATTCTATTCCTCAAATTTTGAGAAACAGAGCTCACTTTGAGTCTTCATTATGACTAATAAAGTAGAAATTCTTCATTTCCTTCTGCATTTTCTTTGAAAGAAGAAAACCCCAATCTTTTGTTGTTGTTTTGAAGAAAACATGGCCATTGAGGTTGCGGCCTAAGAATGGAAGAATGGCTCTTTTGGTTTTTTGTTACTTCTCCTGTAGAAGTAAAAAGAAAGAAATAGGCTCTCATATTTGTTATTTTCTTTTAAGAAAACCCATACTAGCCATTTGAAAGGCTCTAAACTTGCAACTTCATGAAGAAACCCACCTGGGTTTTGTTGCCTTTTGTAGAAAAAAACACAATTTCTTTTGGTCATGGCCAAGAGATGAAATGGTTTTTATATACTTCGTTTCTTCTTTTAAAATCCATGATGGCTTCTTCTAAAACACTTTTGCATTTGAAATTCATTAAAAAAATCAGATGGGTTCTCTTAAATTGTAGCAAGATTATTATTCTCTGTGAACATATGAACTTTGTACATTCATTTCTTGTCTTGAATATCTTACAAACTCTCCTCAATATTTTGTGTTTCACAATTTTTGATATACCCCATCATGAATTGAGTCATCTTTTAAGAATGCACTCACATCATAAATGTGTAGCTCATTGCAATCTTTCCTAAAATAGAATGACCATTGCAGTGATGTTGAATAGCTGATATGTTCTTCTAACCTTCACAATTGCATCAAAAAATGTTTATTTTGTCACTTTTGCTCCGTGCATTCCTATTAAATTCACTTATGCATGTGCAATCCACCTTTATTTCATCAACTGTAGATAACTCTTTATGTAACTAAATGTGATTATCATGTTTCTCTTGTGTTCTAACTTCCATAATCACATTTTTTCCTTTGAAAGACTAAAGTCATCTTCTTCATTAGATGAGATATTCAATAGATTATACTCATGCATCCCAAGGGTTTCCCCTGCATTGAAACCTCTGTTTATTTAAAGTAGATGCACATTTCTTTTGCAGGCACAAAATAGACTAGAAGTACTTACCTCTATCTTGATGTGATAGTACATAAGCATTGCTTGATGTGTTTTTCTTCCATGTGGTTCATTGCATATATCCATCTTCATTTGGACAACTGAACCATATGATTATTAATGTTTATGCAACAACATCCTTATCACACAGGAGATCACCAAGACCTGACATTGGTGCATAACAGAGTTTATCTTTTTCATGTAGTCCCTTTAATATGTTTCAAAGACTATGCATGTGCTCTCAAGTTGTAAGCTGCATTGGAAGCCTCCCTCTTTTGTATTGATTTATCAATTAAAGGCATATTACATTACTTCCTTTTCATCATGCCCATTAAAAGTTACACTTGTAAGTTGTGAAACCTGACTGCTTCCCCATTTCCATCAATAAAGTTATTGTCAACTGCATATATCACTTGTGGAGGTAATCCTTGGGTCTAAGCAACTCAAGAAAATGTAGATGAAAGTTGTGGTTGATCATTATGTGACACCAAACGGGGCCGTTGAAAAGCTTTACTACCCTTCCTTTCTTCTTCATTTGTGATGTAATTTCCTTTAGTAAAGTCAAAAGACATTTTTATTTGTTGTTGTCTTGTATGACATGATTGGAATGCTTTCAAGCTTATCATATTCTTAATCTAGAAAACACTAAATGACTTTCATTTTATCTCATTTTCTGATATGTGTAACTAAAGTCCTCAAGGAATAATGATGAGTGACCTTAGCTTAAGCATGTTTACCCCTCCACACACATGAGGTCAGCAAGTCATGGATCCTTTGATTTTTCATTTCACTCTTCTGGCCATGATATCACATGCAGATTACAGAAAACAAGTAGTCATGTTCCTTTGCCATGAAAAACAAGTATACTCTGTCATGAATACCTTCTCATACTAGTATGTGATACTAGTGTCTCATATCATTCATGCATTAACTTCAGTAGTAGTGCCTCATGCTTTCATCACCTCTGAGAGATTGCACTGAAAGTTGTATTCATAAGACAAGACTATGAATTTATATATGATGCCATTACCTTGAGAAAAAGCAAATGAAAACCCTCATGCACCAACGGTTATATAATATATGTGGCTAAAAACATCCCATTTTCCTCCAATGATAAGCATTAGTAATTTAACACCATAAAAATCACTTGCACCCCCTACAGGCTGCCATTATATAACACTATCTCATTCACCTTGATCCTCTATCTGTGTGATTTGATTGATGCATGTGAGGTTGCTCCTTGTTGTTTATTGTCTGCACCCTTCATTGCATGGCTTAGTCATAGTTTATTATTCATTACCAAAGAGAAAACATGGTTCACTTTCTCCCTTGATGGATGAAGTGACTACCCTTGCTATCATGTAGCATACATTTGTGATTGCCACCCATATACATGAGATCATGGTTTTATCCATTGTTGTTGTCATGTTCATGACATATAGTATGCATTTTTTTTTAGGATTGTCCCAACCCTCATGACTTTCACAATGCTTGCTGCCCCACATGTTTGCTACCTAATTTCCACAATAATTGTTTACCTTTTAAATCATGTGCAACAATTAACACTGTCTCCTCACTTTGATCTTAGTGGGAAGACACATGTCACCTATGTTGGTGACCTGAAAGTTCACCATCTTATGTGATGTGTGGCTGTCCAATAGGGTTAAGGTGAGAGGGACCTGAAAATACTTTGGATTGCTCCCTCATTATTTAAGAGATACATAATTGAACTGGATGCATCTTTTGAATATGATAATGAAATTTGATCAACCGTGATTCCATATTGGTTTTATTATGCATTGATAACATGTATATCTTTGATCAAGTTTGTAATTTCCTATTTCTCTCAAAGCATGTTGAGATCTACCCTGATAGGAGAACACATTTACCCACACTTGTATTTTTAATTTTGTTAATTAGAGACAATAAGACTTGTCCTAAATTTGCACATGAAGAAAGCGAGGTTAGAAAAATAGATGCATATTTTGGATGTGTTTGATAACTTCCATTATTTTCTAGGACATCCAAGGTTTGCATGCTTATCTAATGCACTTAGGGATTGGTTTATACATGCATAGGTGAAATGTTTATGTAAGGTTTGAGATCTTTCATTTCTTAGAGGGGTGCTCTAACATCATTGTGATTGCCATGTATGTAGGAGCTAGGAATTACTATAGACTGGAAATGACCATTAAGCTCTGAGAGAACAGCTGATGAGGCAAAGGACTTACCTTCTAAAAACCAGTCGATTTGTCTTGAAGCAGTAGTTAGGTCTCCATCCTCATATGCACATTTTATTTGCTTATTCATGTATAAAGCTGTTCTTTATTTTCATTGAATAAGTAAAGTTGAATCCTGGCTTGTGAGGGAATATACACTTTCATGATTATCAATAAAGATTACATTTGTAACATATATGGTTCCTCATTTATTTGTTGCAAACGTGGAATGAAAAATGTAATCTATTTCATTTGACAATCTCTTTCATGCATATTGAACTTAGCAGTCAATGGTTTATCTTTTAAATTTTTATACAAACAACACAAAAAGAATAAACACTAAGTTACCTGATTTCAGTTGAAAGCTAAAAATCAAGTAACAATAGTAAAAACAAAGATTCAAGGAGTTGGGCATTATAGAAAGAATTAATACTATCAACAATATTATTTTCCAGGTATTTTCTTGACCATCTACTCCTTGATGTTCTCTCTTCATTGGGTCAATTGTTTATGACATATATGGATTGCTCTGATCAGTGACTTTAATCTCTTTCGGTACTCTACATCTCTAAATCACATGTTTCAGTTGTGTTTTTCAATGCCCTTGTTTAACAACTTAACAACTCTAAGGTTTATTGCTTTTTATTTGTGGTTGTTTTATTATTGAGTGGGATGGAAAATCTCCCAAGTTGAGTCTGTTGGACTTGCTAGGGCTCATTTGGTTTGGAACTTGGCAAGGTTACATTTTCTTAATACGCACTAGAATTGAAACTAGGGTTTGGTTACCTTATCTTGTATCTTTGTGAAGAAAATACATAAATTTAATATTTGATCTTATCTTAATTGACAATTGTTTCACATTTGTTTAAAGAAGAAATTGGACATATGTATTGAAATCAAATTATAATTAAAATCAGTCAATACAAATTTCACGGGGAACTCATAAGAGAGCTAAGCATCTTTGTGTTTAACCTCTAATGTGCTATTGAGTCTTTCCACCTATTTTATTTTGCTCATATATTATTTGATTGATTGAAACGGTGATAGCATACAGGAAGTTTATTGTTGTTTTGAATAAGTTGATGAAAATAGGTGCCTCGAGAAAAGATAACTCTCGGCGTATTTTATATATATTAATATTTAATATATATATATGCTAGTAATATTTAAATCTTATCTACCAAGATAAATGATCAAATTCTTGGTGATGAAATACAATGACTATTTATGCTACATTCTCATATTTAGGTTATAAGGTTTCAATCCTCATGATCAAAGTTCATTTTTTACCATCGAAGATAAGGTGAATTTTAGTCCTTGATGCTAAATTCATGGAATTATATATAAGTATTAGGGACTTTCAGCTCAAATGGTTAGGGTTATGTATTATAATATGGTTATCATAACATTTTTTTCTTCAACTTCTTTCTCTTGGCCTTCAAATTTTTAATTGAATAATTCTTTCAAAAAGGGAAATGTGGTTCTTTACAAAAGCAAGATAATAAGCCCAATATAAATAATGTCAATAATGGATCAGTGGACTCTAATGTTATGTCTATTAAGCCTCCTTCAAATAAAATTCACAAGGCTTCAAAATCCCCTTAATGTAGTATTGCAAAAAATTCTATACACTAGTTGTTAAGACTAGGTGTCATACACCTTGTAAATCCTCGTAAAATTGTACAATTATTCAATATTTTTAATGTGTTATAATATTTGGGCCCTCATAAATGTGGTGCTACCCTTTAAGGAATCCATGAGATTCATTGGATGAAACACTAAGGCACTTGGAATTTCTATTACAAAATATGTAAGGGAATCCATGTTATTGTAAAATTTGTAAGAGAATTTTTTACATTCTAAGGTTTGTAAGAGATCATATTGTGCATGTAAGAGGAGGGTTACATGGTGGAATATGGAAAACATCTTTGTTAGGTTAAATATAATCATTTGTAAGAGGGTTGTAAGAATAAATAGTTCTCAAATGAGGAATGCTTGGGAGCTATATATAACTTCTTGATTATAGGTGTCAAAGATGCTTAGGAGGAGTTACTATTATGGGGATTTTCACACATGTGGAGGGGTGCATGTGTCCAACTTGGAAAAGTTAGACTAAGAATTATCTCGTAGTTTGATCCCATGGTTTTGGGAAACTATTTGCAGTTTCAAGGATCTCCTTAGTTTGTATATTAGAGGCTTAGGATGGATATTTTACAGTGGTTTTCATTGTAGATTCAAAGTGAGGTTTGTTATCAAATTGTCTCCAAAAGATAAATTTAAAGACATATTATATCTCTTATTTAGAGGGATACTATTATATTATATTGTAATCTTTTATTCATATATAATATATGAATTGAGGTTTCATATAAAAATGTTATATTATACATGCTAGGACAAGATTTTGGTCCCTAGTGGAATTATATTCTAGTCTAGTCATAGTCATTTGTGGTCAAGTATGGTGCATGTGAATGGTTAGAGAGTGTCTTCAAAGCCAGGTTTTTAAAAAGTTTTTCCTATGGCAGATCTTATGTTGTATGTTGTTACTTTGCTAATTTTAATGGAATATGGTAACTTGCTTAATATATCTTATAGAGTTATATATATTTACCTTTCATTTAGTATTATAGAAAGATTTTTTTATTTAGATGCCTGAGAGAAAATAGCATATTCTCAATACTATTGAAGTAATCATTTTCAGAATGGTAAAATTCTATAAGTGTATCTTTTTTTCAGGTATGGAGCATGGTAATCACTACAAGTGGGAGATTAAAATTTTCAATGGTCATAAATTTGAGTTGTGAAAGCTCAAAATGGAGGATCTTCTTTTAGATCATGAGAAATAGATTATAGTGGCTAATTAGAAGCCTACTATTATGAACGATGAATAATAGTACACACTTAATAAAAATACTAGGTCCAATATTTTCCTATGCTTTTAAAATTTATTTTTTCTAATGAAGATTAAACTAAGTAGTGGAACAAGTTAATTGCATTAAATTAGAAAAAAAATGCTTGAAAATAAATTTTTCATGCAAAAGAAGTATTATTTTAGTATGGGAGATGGATAATGAGAGCCAACATGTATTATATTGTTATGTTTATTGTCAAATTTATGTGATAACCTTGTAATGGTGATCAATAACATTATCTCTAAGTTAAATATTAAGGAGTTGGTTTGATCCATTCTATTAGAACAAATGAGGCGAGGAAATTAAGGGTGCTTTGGTTTTTAGAGTTCATTTAAAGGAAAAAGGAAAGAATAATTCCAAAGGTAGATATAAATCCTCTAAAAAAATTAAGGTGAAGTGTTCAAACTATGGGCATATTGGACACATTAAAATAAATTCCAAGAATGATAAGGCTAAAAAAGAGAGAGAAAGAATCTAATGAGGCTCCTTCCATAGAATTAGATTCCTCCAAGGAAGAGAGTGAAATGTGCTCTTAGAATTCTCATGCACACCTTCATGCAATGGTGCATGGTCCATTGAATTTGAAGATTCTAATAACATTACTCCTCACAATGAGTGGTTCTCTAAGTATGTTGGTTCCTAAGTATGATGGTTCTATTGGAGATTATGTATTCTTAAAGGATAAGTTTTACCATTAGATCATGGATTAGGGTATGTTCAAGATGATGTTTGGGGATGGGAGAGTGAAAGAGTGAAGTTAATCTCTAGAATCTTGTACATTCTTGATTTAACTATAATTTTAATTTATATTAGATATATTAATAATGTGTGAATTTTTGGTAGCATTTGGAGAGGAAATGCAAACTAATAAGAGGTGGAAAATTAAACTAGCAATTGGATATTGGGATGAGATCATAATATTTTGATGCTAGTACTATGATTGGCCATGATTTACCTATAGAGAAGAAATATATTGGTCACAAATGGATGTCTCAAATAAATTATTGTATTTGAGGGTACTAGAACACAAGCCATGCTACCATGAGGAGCATTAAATCATATATAACTTGGGAGTTTTAGTAGCAACATTTTTGGGTGTGAATCTATTGGCTATCAACATACGATCTTTAAAATGTTGAGGATGTGTACCTATTTGTGTTAGAATGTTTACGATTACATGATGGTGATTTATCTTACATGGATAACATATTGTTATAATAATCGAATGACTAAAAATTTAATTGCATGTATTTATCCCACATTTTTTTAACCTCTTAAGGTCACTAGCTAGTGGCATTTTATAAAGAAGTTTTTATCATCAAGTTCTAAAGTGATCAATTAAGTAAAGGTACCTAATGTACTTATCGTGGTTTTTTATGTTTATTGAAAATCTTGTTCTTTGATAGTGCAAGTCATGAGCTAGTGCATAGGTTTTTTGTTAGG
>VDFB02091243.1:0-19780 GCA_007258455.2 Sequoia sempervirens | reverse complement strand
ACACATTTGTAAGAAATGGCAGCTACAAAACTGACTTCTTAAATATCATATTTCACACTCACCCATGTATCAATTGTTTCCTCCCACCCAACTTTTCCATCTGCACTAATTGCAACCTATTTCATCAAAATTAGCCAAATGTGTAACCTGAATGCTAAAGGAAAGAGAATTTCATTCACATCAAAATAAAACAAAATACAAAATATACATTTTTTGGCAATAGAACAAAAATCTTATAATTGGCTTATGTATGCCATTAGAAGTTTAGCTAGACATTCATAGAAAATCATCCTAACCATTTTTTCTTAAAAAAAGTATGGAAAAGTTATTGGTAGTTTTATAATAGATTCCATGATAGACCAAGGTCTCTATGGAAATATCAAGTTCTCATATGAGATAACAAACTATCATCTACTATAGCTAATAGAAAATAGTAACATGGAAACTAAATTACATTCTAAATCTCTAAGGACTGATTTTTTCAGCCACAAAGAGATGATTAGAAATTTGATAGATATTAAAAGATTGATGTAATCCATGAGCCCTTTTTGTGGATTCCTTGTTGTGATCAATTCAAAAAGCATATTTCCAAAGCTGTATACATCATTGTATAAGTTTTTGAAGATACATATTTAGGATCAACATAAACAAATGTCTTGTTGAGACCTAAAGAATGGCCATCAAGATTTTCCCCCTTAGAAAACCCAAAATCAACTACCTGATTAAACAATGATTCAAAAAGGAACAATGGAATTTAGATCATTGCAATCATAGAAAATTATGATGTTCAACACTCTATATACAATACAAATGTTTAGCTCAAAGTCTAAGAATTTGGCATTATAATTCCGCGATAGGATCAATTGGTCACCTAAAATAAAAATATCAAGAGAGAAACATATTCTAGACTAGAGATATAATTATTCAACTACCAAATCTAGATGGATGTTTAATGATTTTAAGTCATAGTATACAACCAACCTTTCTACACTATGTAGAAATGCAAGCCTCTTAGCAGCCCCAAAAAACTATTTCTATTCTTATTGCCCAAAAAAGAGGTTGAGCACCTCCTACATTATTACATTGCATACAATTCATTAGTCTAATGAATTAAACCAATATTCAAAGTAATAAACAATATTATACATCCAATAAGACCTTAAGTGAGTATTGCTTGTTGATTTGACAATGGATGAACATAGCACCAACCCTGATAAATGTTATTAGTTGCATATTCTAGATAGAAAAGTAGGGCAGGGGCCTAATCAACTAGGGAGATTAGCTTACCATCATTTTAATACTAAATTCCCAAAGATAGTGCAAAGAACACTTGGTCAATTGCATGAAACTCTAATCACTTCAACAAAGAAGAATTTGAGTAAGCATTTGAAAACCTCTAAACACAACACCAACTATAATGAGAGTAATTAGTTGCATATTCTAGATAGAAATGTAGGGAAGTGGACTTGATCAACTAGGGAGCTTAGCTTACCATCCTTTCCAAACTAAAGGCCTAGGGACAATGCAAAGAACACTTTATCCATCTTGTGAAACTCAAATCATTTCAGCAAGAAAGAATCACTGTAAGTTTAACAAGACCAAGGGGCCTATAACACTATACACTAGATTATTGTGCAACATCTATTTTTATTGTTAAAAATCAAAGCCCTCTCTCAAGGCTTCTTAAAAAATTCAACATATTTGCCACAAAATCAGTCCTTGTAGAAGGAGGTAGAAATAATCAACTTTGATTATTGTGCTATGATTTATTGAATGAAATATATATCACAAATCCATAATCTTTATTAAAAATACTATCATGTTTTGAGTGAATATTTTTTCTTAAAGAATACCCAAAAGGGGATAGTATAATACTGAAGCATGTAAGATGTGTGATCATTAACAATTATTTGATATCATTTTTTTAAGAGGGAAGCAACTTAATCCAATTTCTTTTAGAATTTTTTAAAGAAAAGAAGTTACAAATATAATTCAAACATCTGGTATGCTCCTAAAGCAATAGGTAATAGCTCATCCACCACTAGAAGAGAAAACATCATCCAATTGAAGAGGAGAAAGATCTAAAACAAATATTCCAACAACCATGAACCAACTTGAAATTCTTGTAAATAAGGCATCTCCTCTAGGAATTAGGTGGCAAGAAAGTGTCAAAATAGATGTGAAAAGTTGGCTCATTGCCTACTTTCACTAATTAGGATATGAACCAAAACAATGGAGGAAGATGGGGTATTGGACCTATGAAAGGGATTGTGGCTAGGCAACAAATAATTACTCGTTGTAGAAACTCTAAACTCATGAACATGTTGAATGACTTAGAATTCTCAATGTGACTACAAAATTCCCTTGAAACCAGTATCTTGTATAATAATAGTGAAGTTTTCTCTTTCTTCTTTTGCTTAGTCATTGTGATGCTTATTTGGACACACTAGACTTCAATATTTAGTTACAAATGGTTTATTTTATTATTAGTTCAAAATTTTAATTGTGACTTGACCCTCTTTCAAGACAAGTGAGCACTACATCCTCCTTCTTTCCCCTTCATCCCCCTCACCTCCTTCCAAGACTCCTTCCTACTACCCTCTAGAAAATAGAAACATCAGTGTGAAAAAGAAAGAAATTAACACAATTTCCACCATCTAATATAATTCCAAATCCAATGCATCAGACTATTTGGAGATACTATTTGGGTATGTGCAGGATCATCATGGAAAAAGCAGGCCCTTAAGTGGTGAAAAATTCAAAAAATCAAAGTTAGGCAACTTGACATAAAAAATTAATAAGTTATTTATATTATTTCAAAATTATATAAGAATAGAATCTATAGAAAATTAAATGTAGTTTCTAAACTACTAGGTTTTTTTTGTTAAAAATATATTTGTGAAATTTTAAAATTTCAATGTAGTAGTACTTAAATTTCAGGGAAAAAAGAACTAGGTGTCTGTCTGACTCCTAACCATAATAAACTGATAATATATTTTTATAATATTTTAGATATATGTAGAGGACTCATGTCTCGATGTGATGCATATTATTTTGTAATTTTTTTCCAAGTAAATGATTAATTATGAATTTTTATTACAAATTTTAAAAATATAAAAATTGTATGTCTAACACCTTAACTTTGTCAAAACTTCATGAAATTCATTTCTTTTTCTTAATCCTATAGTATGTGAAGCATAGAATGTGACACATGTTTCAAATTCAAAAAATGTGATACTGTTTGAAAGCTATAGATGTTTTTCAATCAAGCCTATCAATCAGGACTTTAGTCATAATTCAAATAGAAAATAAATAATGATTATTTATTAAATTCAAAGTAAAGCATAATTTATATTGGTGGAAAGTTGAGAATCTCCTTTAAAAACCCTTTTTTTTCATCAATTTTGGCTAAAAACAAAGTCATCAACCACATTCCCTACACATACCCATCATATCACCACTTTTTGGCCCATCATGATCCCACACATACCCATTTTAGATTAATTTGATGCTCAATTATAGCATGGAAAGAAATTTTCAAAGGTAAATCCAAGGGAATGCTATCATATTCAAATTGATTACAAATTAAGAGAGTCTCAAACTAAAAGGTAACTTCAAATTCCAAGATTGGCTAAATACATTAGCTGGGATTTTTATTTTCAAATATTCAAATTTGAACGGAACCTTTAACCTAAATAAGACTAAGAATAAGATTGAGATGAATTAGAAATTGAATATGATTCACCATTGTAAGCATTTTGTTCAAAATATTTACATTGTAGTATGATTCATAATTAGTACAGACAATTCATACCTAGTTCACCAACACTAACATTTATCTTTCCAATTAACTTATATGATTCATTTGATGTTTTCTCGATCCCATTAATTTCTTAAGAAAATAGTGGACATATTCTCTAAAAATGAGGTTATTTTAATGTCAAGTTGAACATAGATAGTTGTGTGTATTAATTGAAAGAGACATCAACACAAGATTACCATGGGGAACCTAATGCAAAATGGAACTCTATAAGTGTAAGGCCTTGCCTTCTCATGCCCCTAAATCTTCTACATTTTACAAGCTTAATGCCTTTTTTAATTCTTCAAAGATACTTATCACCTTTACAATATTATCCCAACACTTGCAATGCTCTAAAATTTACTCAAAGGCAATCCTCTTTTTCATTCAAATCCCTATACTTAACAAAGAAGAACTAAGTTGGAAATATGATTTCAATGACCCCTAATGGTGTAGTTATACATCTACATTAATTTTAGAATTGAAACAAGAAGCATAAAGGCTATGAATTTTAAGAAACTATGTTTGCAATTGTTACCCTAATTTTCCATTTCCCCTTGTCAAATATGTTATGTGTGGAAAAACCACCATGGTGGTTCCACAACTGCCATGACACCTAAACTTTTGCTACCTTGCTACAACTAGCAGTTGTGTCTCTGCCTATGTTTTCAAAAAGACAAGAATATAAATCACTTACACCCATAATATGGTGAGATGTTGTAAGAATATAATCATGATGCAGGGAATAAAAAAATACACTTTTAACACATATGGACATAAAATCAACTAATTAAGAGAATGATTTGTGAGCTAAATGGCACAAAAACTTAATCCTTATTTTGCTAGATCATATTCCTAATGAAATAGCATAATAACATGTAGAATCAAAAATCTTGCTAAGAATTCCTCTCAAAGAAAGAAAAACTTTCCTTACAAAATATGTAGGTTGTAATGAATTAGATATAAAAAAATGGAAGAAACAAGCTTTGTGGTGTGCCATAAAAAAAAGTACCCTTTTATTGATTTGAGATAATTCATGATAATTGGACTTAATGTGGTTTTAATTTAGGTGTTGTGAGGCATTTTATACGTCCACACTAAGTTTTAGACCTTTATAAATTAATTATTTATTAAATATTAAAGTCTTGTGAATATGTTGTGAAGTGATGTAAAGCATTTCTACATTATTCTAGACTCTATTTAATACAATTCACCTAAAAAAATCATTTATCACATCAACAAGTCCTATTTTAAACTATTGTTAAGTCTTGTTATCAAGATTCATGCTTTCCTAGGAATTTCCCCCTTATTTACACCTTTCTTATGTCTTATTGGACCTATTTATACACTCATAAGGTTTATTTAAGTGTATTTTTGAATGATACCCCGACACACTACATTAAATAACATTTAATTCCCGACACTTGAAATCACCCTCAAGGTGGGACCCATTCGCCATGGGTGGCGAATAAGTCCACCTTAACACCAAAAAAAAAAAAAAAATCAAACTTATTTCAAGGTTTATTCAATTTTTACACTTGACGTCAGCCTATGATGATGTATACTTGGTACTATGACACATGAATTGTATAAATAAGTTCTTTTAACCTCATTTTATGATCTCCTACAAGACTCAATTCACTTTTGCATCTATTATCATCTATTTATCATCTATCCTTCCATTTAAGTCATGTAATTGAGGGTTTTATTCATTAAGAGTCTTCAAGTTAGCATTCTAAATCATCCAAGAGCTGATTCTTCATGTATTGTTGTAGACCAACAAGATAAATCACCATATCAAGGTAATTATTCCATTATTGCATGTTTTATTCATTTATCTCATCGTTTTGGATTAATTTCTTAAAAGGGGTTTGACCAAGGCAAACCCCCATACCTTAACAATCAGTATTTTTGCCTTCTTGTGAATTTGTTTGCAGATTTAGGATCATTTGGAGCTTTGGAATCATTAAAAATTTCATTACAAAGTCATCTATCTCTTCTCTTCTTCATTAAAGTCTATTCACCAAGTACACATTAGTTTTAGACCCGAATCTATCAATTTTAGAAGTGGAGACCTATAGGAGGTAGAAATATAGATCTAACTCCACAGAATCTTCCTCTAATTTTCAAGAATTCTGTAGGTGGACTGATTTTCCATGCATGGTGAATGAGTCCAACCTATGGGTCTAAAACTTAATTTCATCAGATTTCAACTCCCATCAGTCTGAAACTTGTTCTCAACAGTTTTCACTTAAACTTGGACTGATTCTCCACAGGTGGCGAATGAGTCCATTCTAGTTAGCAGGACACTAGCAGCAACATTTTAGAAGTCATTTCTAGTCATCTTCAGTCATCCAGATAAGTCCTATTCAATTTCATCAGTTTATGTTTATTCTTCTTATGTTTCTAGTCTTTGCATGCATTACACACTGTGTTTTCCAATATTTTTATATTAGACTATTTTGCATCCTTTAATCTACATTTTGATTTAGTTTATACCATTAAATTCATAATCACACATTTCACATCCATCCTTCATCTTTCCTTTCATTTTGAATGCTAACGAAGTGCACACATTTTGGCCTTAATATTCTCTCTCTTCCTAGGTGAAAGATCGTAGGAGGAGCACGAAGGATTTGAGTGCCAAAATCCTTCATTTCACTTTGGTGAACCTAACATTTGTATCCCTCCTTTTCTAATTTTGGAGTCTCTCCTTCATCCTATAAGTAGTTTGCATTGCATTTTACATTGTAGAGTTTTACTCTTGCATTTATAATAAGTGCATCTAGGTTGCATGTTTTACATCTAGATTCATTTAGATTTTCTGTAATTCTACATTTTCCCTTCAGGTTTGTGTTTTGGTTCTTAGAAATCACAAAAGTCCATCTAAAATCTCTAAAAAATTTAAAACAAGGTTCATAATTGGACTCATTCACCACCTTGGGTGAATCAGTCCATTTTGGCACCTAAAACAACATTTTCCAGAATTCAGAAAGTGGTTTTCAAGCTTTTGATTGGTGCCTTAACCTATATATCAGCTAGTTGTATTTCTGTAGCATGCATTTCATCAAATTTAGCCTAGAATAGCTCATTTCATGGATAGTTTAAATTGTACATTTGCATTCTCATAGCATTGCATTTCATTTCAGCATTTTACATTACATTTCGAGTTAGCATAGATTTGTTACTTCAAAATGTTAGTGTCAATTTTCTCCAAATTTGTGCAAACAAAGCTAGTTAATAAACATCCAAGTTCTTTATTCAATGCATTTCCTAGTTATGATAGTCTTTTAGAGCAAGAAAATGAAAATGTTAATACTTGTATTGAACTTACCCCCTTTCATATCTCTCCTATATGTGGGGATGATGTGTTAGAAGAGCACAAAAATATGGATACACATGATGATCATAATTGTCCTCCTACTACCTCTCCTTTTAGTGACGAAGGTATCTTGATGAAAGAAGGTACAATCGTTGAGTATCATGGTGGTCTTGTTTGTCCTTCTCCTCACTCCCCTTGGGAAGATAGTATAACAACACAACATGAATGCATTACACCCACCTCACCTAGTTTCTATTCATCTCCCAACACTTCCCCTATTTGGACCACTAGCAACATTATTTCTCTCCTTCCTAATGCTCCTAACAATTGGAAAGTTCTCTTCGAAGAAGAAGATACTTTCCTTGACACATATAAAGATCCTAGTTGTTCTCACCTTCATGACTCCCCTATTTTTGATGAAGCTTTGATATGTAATGAACATATTGAATGTCATTCTCTAAGCTCTCCTACTAGGGTAGATGTTGTGACACAAGATAATGAGATTATGGACAACAATCAACTTTATCCCTTTCCTAATATTTCTCTTACTTGTGAAAATGATACTATAATGTTATATGATCCAATCAATAAAAATCATGACAATATTAAAGAATAAAACAATACAACCATGAATATATCCCTTCTTCAAAA
Source organism: Sequoia sempervirens (assembly GCA_007258455.2). Lineage (NCBI taxonomy): Eukaryota > Viridiplantae > Streptophyta > Pinopsida > Cupressales > Cupressaceae > Sequoia > Sequoia sempervirens. The sequence continues at coordinate 12,008 of VDFB02091243.1, read as the reverse complement.
TAATGATATATTAGAAGAACAATTCCTTGAATGTCAAGGACATTTGGACTATTGTTCTCCTATATACTCTCCTCCTAGGGACATTATTATGGTACAAGCACATGATATGTCTTCTTGTGGATTACAAATTCAGCATCAACCTCAACTCATCTATGACCCACCTAAGCATAATATTTCATACAAACCAATTTACAATGATTTTTCTCATGTATTTACTAAAGTATATCAAATCAAAGACAATCAAGCCATAACTTTATTTGCATCTCCACATAAATAACATTGGTTGTTGCTCCTTGCCTTGTAATAAGTTATAGAACCATAACATTCTCACTATTGCATTTTTTGCATCACTTGTAAGGAGCAGCATATCGTCATCCACTTTAGGCCCACCTTTGTCTTACATTCAATGGGGGGAAAAGGGTTGTGTAGCCTTTATCCTTGTATGTCACTTTTTGTTGTCTCTTTTGATTAGTTGATAACTTTTCATGAACATTTAAAGAGCAAGCTTGAGATGTGAATGACATGTCTTAAGGTTGAATCACATGTGACATACTCCCTTTCTTTTCATTTCCCTTGACATGACACAGCCTTACTTTGGAAATATATGACTTTGACATAGGGCTTTCCTAGTTAGCTCTCATGTCTTATTTTTCTTTTGCTTTCTCTTTCTTTCTTTTTCTACTTTAAATAAATTTCTCATGAATGAGGTGTAGCAATTACTTTAAAGTGGGGGGCATACAACACCATATTTCATTCCTTGTTCTTCGTGTAGCCTTGTCATTTATATAATGTGTTCATTACTTTGTGGATGACAACGGGTATGATGCCCTTCATAAGTGTGATCTTTCTTAGCATCCTTTGATTGGTCCTCTCTTGGAGACATTAGACGCAATGTTCCCTAAGTGATTGACCTTACATAAATTGAACAAGATTCCCTTGAACAATATTTCACATTACATATTTTACACATTACATTTTTGCATTTTTTACACTTTTAGAATTTTCATTTTGTTTTGTTTTGTGGTGCCTTGCTAAAGTTATCAGGTGGTGTAACTTTGGCATGGTGAGAGCCCAAATAGCGGTGTGACTTTCCCTTTAGCCACTTTTTCATTTTTGAGTGCATGCCAACTAGCATATGTTACTTTTTTTTCTTTTCATGTTTTTGGCCCCTCTCACCTCATGGATGATCCAAAAGTATACGGGTCCAAAGTGAAAAAATATTTTTCATCATTATCTTTCTTTTTTCCTTGCCTTTGTATGATTTTCTATCTTGGGGGCTTGTCATGCATGTGAATCTTTCATGAATGTCTACTTTAGTGTGAGTTTGAAGCAAGTCCTTCCTCTCACTAAAGTGGGGGCTAAATTTATTGTAGAAAAAAGTACCATTTGCTTAATTTGAGATAATTAATGATAATTGGACTTAATGTGGTCTTAATTTAGGTTTTGTGAGGAATTTTATGCATCCACACTAAGTTTTAGACCTTTATAAATTAATTATTCATTAAATATTGAAGTCTTGTGAATATGTTGTGAAGTGTTGTAAACCATTTCTACATTATTCTAGACTCTATTTAATACAGTTCACCTAAAAATCATCATTTAACACATCAACAAGTCCTATTTTAAAGTGTTGTTAAGTCTTTTTTATCAAGATTCACACTTTTCTAGGCATTTTTCCCTATTATTTACACCTTTCTTATGTCTTATTGGACCTATTTATACACTAATAAGTTTTATTTAAGTGTATTTTTCAATGATACCCTGACACACTACATTAAATAACATTTATGTCCCAACACTTGAAATCACCCTCAAGGTGGGACCCATTCGCCATGGGTGGCGAATGAGTTGACCTTGACACAAAAAATCAAAATAATTTCAAATTTATTTTAGGATTTATCCAATTTTTACACTTGATGTCAGCCTGTGATGATGTATACTCGGTACTATGACAAATGAATTGTATAAATAAGTTATTTTAACCTCATTTTATGATCTCCTACAAGAATCAATTCACTTTTGCATCTATTATCATATATTTATCATCTATCCTTCCATTGAAGTCAAGTAATTAAGGGTTTTCTTCATTAAGAGTCTTCAAGTTAGCATTCTAAAGCATCCAAGAGCTGATTCTTCATGTATTGTTGCAGACCAACAAGATCAATCACCATCTCAAGGTAATTATTCCATTATTTCATGTTTTATTCATTTATCTCATCATTTTGGATTAATTTCTTAAAAGGGGTTTGACCAAGGCAAACCCTCGTACCTTAACAATTAGTATTTTTTGTCTTCTTGTGTTTTTTTTGTAGATTTAGGATCATTTGGAGCTTTGGAATCATTGAATATTGCATTAGAAAGTCATTTATCTCATCTCTTCTTCATTCAAGTCTATTCATCAAGTACAAATCAGTTTCAAATCTAAATTTGTCAATTTCAGAAGTAGAGACCTATAGGAGGTAGAAATACATATCTAACTCCACAAAATCTTCCTTTGATTTTTCAAATTTCTATAGGTGGACTTATTTTCCATGCATGGTGAATGAGTCCAACCTGTAGGCTTGAAACTTGATTTCATCAGATTTCAAATCGCGGTAGTTTGAAACTTATTCTCGGCAGTTTTCACTTAAACTTGGACTAATTCGCCATAGGTGGCGAATGAGTCCATCCTGGTTAGCAGAATGGTAGCAACAATATTTTAGAAGTCATTTCCAATAATCTTCATTCATCCAAATAAGTCCTATTCAATTTCATCTGTTTATGTTTATTCTTCTTATGTTTGTAGTCTTTGCATGCATTACACACTATGTTTTCCAGCATTTTTATATTAGACTAGTTTGCATCCTTTAATCTACATTTTCATCTAGTTTACAGCATTAAATTCACAATCACACATTTCACATCCACCCTTCATCTTTCCTTTTGTTTTGAATGGTAATGAAGTGCACACATTTTGTCCTTAATGTTTTCTCTCTTCCTAGGTGAAAGATCCTAGGAAGAGCACAAAGGATTTGAGTGCCAAAATCCTTCATTTCATGTGGTAATAAGGGTATGTGCAACATCAACATGGAAAAAATAGGCCAGTAAGTGGCAAAAAAATCAAAAAAGTCAGAGTTAGGCAACTTGATGTAAAAATTTGATTAAGTTATCTATATTATTTTTAAAATATGTAAGAATAGAATCTATAGCAAATTGAATGTATTTTGTAAACTATTAGGTTTATTTTAAAAAAATATCCATTTGGTGAAAATTTGAAATTTCAATGCAGTAGTACTTAAATTTCAAGGAAAAAATAAGAAGTGGGTGTCTATCTGACCATCCTAACCATAATAAAATTATAATTTTTTTTATAAGATTTTAGATATAAGTAGAGGACTCACATCCTGATGTGATACGTATTTTTTTATAATTTTTTTCCAAGTAAATAATTAATTATTATTTTTTTAATTACATCTTTAAAAAAATATAAAAACTTGTATGTCTGACCACCTTAACTTGGTCAAAAATTCATGAACTTCAAACCATTTTTTTTTAATCCTATAGTATGTGAAGCATAGAATGTGACACATATTTTGGATTAAAAAAATGTGATACCATTTGAAAGCTATAGATGTTTTTCAATTAGCTTATCAATTAGGACTTTAGTCGTAATTCAAATAGAAAATGAATAATAATTATTTATTAAATTCAAAGTAAGATTAATTTATATTGGTGGAAAGCTGAGAATCTCCTTTAAAAACCCCTTTCATTTTATCAATTTTGGGTAAAAAAAAGTCGTCAGCCACATACTCTCCACATACCCATCATATCACCACTTTTTGGCCCATCATGATCCTACACATACCCATAATTGTGTGTTATCACGATTTTTCTAAAATCTAAGCTTAGCCAATAGTTATGTAGAGAAATTTGTGTTACTATGAGAGTACCTCAAAATTCAGACCAAGCCAATGGCCTTCTACCTATTTCCTGAGTTCTACAAAAATTTCTTTGGAGTCGAGATAATATTATATGGGTCTTCCCACGATGATGATGAATCAATGACCTTGTTCATTCCAAGGCATCTGTAGCCCAGAAGCAAAGCAAGAGAGGAGCATAGGTACAATTTTTACATGAGAATTTGAAACCTAATGCTTCTGACTAGTAACTTAGATTGCCTTTAAATCCTACATATATAGAAACAAGGGCACAAATTTAGTAACTCGTTTGAAACATACATCTCAAAAAATTAAACAAGGAAAATCGGTATACAAGTTATTGGGTTCTAAATGTAGCCTGTATAAGCCCAACTAAAAATCAAAAGTTGTGAGCTCTATATTTCTATGGACCTAACTAATATATAATATTTCAATCATAAAATTAATATGCCCTTGTCACAGATCTCAGAAAGTATGGGAAAAGGCTACAATATAATCTACATTTGCAAGAGGAACATGAAAAACAATGATGTAATAAACATGCACAAAGCAGAAACAAATGTATGATCAAGAAGTTTGTACCAAAGGTGAGTAGAGGCCAATGGAAATGTACTCAAACAACTTATTCCCAACAAAAGGAGCAAAGAAAACATAGAAGGAAAATGCTAGAGCGAGATCCACTCATAAATGGGCATTATTGATTTGCAACATTATTAGCAACACATCATAATGCAAATAAAAGATTTGAGAGATACATACCTGGAGTGGGTAGTAAGCTAGCTCCCAACCATGCATCCTCATTCTCAAGGATTATTATTACTCAACAGCCCCAAATTCTTAATTCCTATGATCACTTTCAAACATAAGTCTAAAACACACCCATATACCAACTTTTCCTAAAGTCAAAATAACCCTACAAGCAAGGTCTCACTAAAATAGAGTAGTAGGGAAAGGTGGCATCGTTTTATTGTTCATCTCAAAAATTGAATATTTGCATCCATATTTTACATAATGACTTTGGGTGCATCTAAATTCCATGATCAGTTTTATATGTTTTATAAAATTTTCTTGTCTTTCAATGATATTGATATTTTCATGTTGGAGTACAATGAACACTGAGAGGGGGGGTGAATCAATGTTCACACAAGTTGACTCAATTTAAAAAAAACAAATTGATGAAGCAAGACTAAAATGAAAAGTAGTATAAACCATAAAATCACATAATAATGACACAAAGAATTTCTTGAGTGGAAAACCCTCTAGGGGAATAAAAACCACTTGAATTGCCTCACTGGTTTAATCTGAAATCTTTTTGCTTACAATGCCTCGGTGGCTATACATTATTAATTTTTAATCACTATTTTGAATTGATATATAGAGTATCATCTCTATTTCTTTTCACAATATTTTCTGAAATCACTTCACTTGAGATTCATAAGAAAAAGTTCAAATACAACATACCATTGTGTATAATTTTGGTATACATAGTAGTAAAGAGTATTTCTATAATGAATCAATTTCTCAATACTCTGCAAGTTCTATCAACCATTCTTTCAAGTACAGATATGAAATTAATAATATGCCCTTTTACATCATAAAGAAAATGTCTCTTAATGGAGTATGGAAAAATAGAGAATAATTTTTTTTTCTATTCAACTAAACCCTTTGAATGTCTTCAACATAGGATATATAATGTTCTCTATTCTAAAAATAAACTATCAACTTCATAACTGCCTTACTAATTTCCTTAACAAGTAACAGAATAATAAACATGTTGCTTGAAACTATGAATTTCTTATTATACTTGAACCAGGGTTAACATTTTGATGCTTTGTGGTATAAAGACCTAAAAGAAAAGAAAGAAACTTTAACACAACCCATAGCATAACCCATAACATAATGTATGCAGTTTTTTTATAAACTTGACACTAAACTAGGGTTACATATCAAGTATGAACTGGAGTTTGACACAAAAAGGAATGAATACAAACCTTTTAATAAATAATTAACACAGGTTTTAGACTAAGGTTACAAAATGACAAACCCTTGACAATATTACAGTCATTGTTTTAACTTAAACACAAACATTACCACAGTATTAACAAAGAAGAAACTCGACATGACACTACATTAAAAACATGTCAACTTTCTTTAACCAAAGTATGGAACTGTGCTTATCACTCAACAGAGACAGAGATAACTAAACCAAACAATATTATCACTGCTCAACAAAAACCCCAAAACTGAAAAGCAAAATCCCATAACCCTTGCTTTTTCATTTTTGAAACAAAACAAGTATTAAGGAATGAAGACAACTATTCCTCTGTATTTCTGTCACAAACCACCATGATCCTAGTAACCATTCAAGGCAGTTGACTCCTCTTCAAATCAAACTCAGCATCCCGTCAACTTTCTTTAAGCAAAGTATGGAACTGTGTTTATCACTTAATCGAGACAAAGATAACTAAACCAAACAACATTATCACTGCTCAACAAAAACCCCAAGACTAAAATGCAAAAACCCATAACCCTTGCTTTTTCATTTTTGAAACAAAATAGGTATTAAGGAATGAAGACACTTGTTACTTTGTATTTTTCTCACAAACCACCTTGATCTTGGTAACTATTCAAGGTAGTTGGCTCCTCTTCAAAATCAAATCAAACTTAGCATCCCATGCCCTAGTGAGGGTTTTTCAAAAATGAAATGATAAAATACCTTCAAAACAAGCTTCAGACATTGTAGTAGACTTCCTATGAAGAGTGTCGTTGCCCCTGAAGGAGGCACAAGGATATTAAGGCAAGGGGAAAGCAAATAAAGGGGTCTACAGATTAACAAAATCTGACAATATAAGAAAGAATAAGAATATCAATACACAAAGGGAATGAATTTAGCAAGAAAGAAACAAATGTTTACCTGCAAATAAATCACAACCATTTTCCTAGCTTCGTGTACCCTGTGTAGGAAGCCAATTCTGTATATGCAGAAAAAGCTAGTGATGTAGCCACTGATGTTGTGGAAATGACAGAACCCCAGCCGCCATGGTGAGTGTGTCACATGGGAAACACCACCAACTAGCGCCATGCCCTCAACAGGTAGCAGCTAAAACCCCCCTCTCTTCGAGCCATGGCGGCGCCCATGAGTAGATGCAGGTTAGGGCGAGAGAAAAAGAGATGTCGAGGGAACTTCAGCATTTGTGCAACATGCAAGAAGGGACTTGTATAGTACATAGCCCATTCATGCATAAAGAAACCACGGGCTGCCCGCTTAAACTCACACGGGGGAACTGCCTCTATCCAATTCAAAAAATAGAGAGAAAAATTAATGAAGCATCGCATGGCCTGTCCCAAATATTTTTAATAAAAATCCGTCATTTTATCCGACTGGGAGCTAGAGGGCAGAAGGGCTGAAAATGGAAAAGACTGACAAAAATTTCGAGCAAAAGACAAATAGCCTATCGACTTATATTCAATCTAAATACAACTATATATTTGAGTTCTGATCATGATGCTGTTATTGAAGAAGAAAATAATATCCACGACATCCCATTTTCTAATTTAAGGTTTACCAACACTTATCAAAAGCAAGTTTTAGATGATTGATATTGTGAAGTTAAAGGAGTTGTGAATCCCTTTCCTAACACGGATTTAACAATTTCAAGTTGCAAAGATCTCTCACGTTAACTGAGGACAAAAGAGAATCGAAAATTTAGGAACTTTATTAACCTCCTCCGAATCACTGATTCAAGTTGCGAAGGCCTTTCTAAATGTCGATGAAGGATTTTGAGCGAGGTAAAGGTTTTTAGAAAGCATAATCAAAATTGAAGTTGTGAAAGGTACACTAAACACTGACAAAGCCAAATATGACAAAGACCATCGGTTTCCTTAAACAAGTTTGCAACCATATTCTAATGCATATAATGATTCCAAAGGCTATCAATGAGTTGATCAATGTTGGCAACTTTGAAATGGTTACCGATCTTCTCCAATATGTTGATATAGCATGGTCATGATAAACATTGACAATTTCAAATTAATTGGCAAGCATTCTGAGTTGGTCGATAGCTTTAGTATCAGATGTTTTAAATGAATTGATAAGCATTGCCAATAGAATGACGATCATTGTATTTGGTAGCTATTATAACTAACATATAATGTATTAAGCCTATAATCTTTCATTATATGTATTGAAATTATTCAAGATAGCGCGACAAAAGTATAAGCAAGGTGAGTGAACTATTTGACATAGTGCCTCAAAGAAATGTGGTCTTGTGGAACACAACTAATGCAATTTATAACTACTTTCAAGAAAATTCAACTTGGGATGATGTAATTGAATGCACATGTTAATCGGGAAAATCTAAGTGATCGTGGTGCACTTGATGAGGACTATCTTAAACTTGCGAAGTTGGCAGCTATGGCTGTAGACTTTCCAAAAACAGAAATGGCACCTATGATGCCACACCATCTGAGAGCCAGGAAATATCCAAATTTTATGGACAAAGAGGATTTGGTTTCTTATAGGTTTGAGAAGATTTTAGGTACACTGTATCTTAAAGTGCTAGATATATTTTAAGAAGAGTTTGATGAACAAAATATTGCATTGACCTTACAAATGCTTCTAAGACATAGCCTTATGACAATGATTTAGGAGTCAGCGGATTTCAACAATATGTTGAAGAAGCTTGGCAATACAAATATTCTTATATAGACAACTTAAGGCTTTGTTATGCCAATTAAATGTTAGAAAGAAAGCACAGGTGGTCACTGGAAAGATTTCTTCCTTCTCCAAATACAATAGTAGGCCACAAGATGAAATTTAAAGAAAAGACTGTAGCATGCACACAGAGCTTTGGAAAAAGTGTTCCGATTGATTTTTGAAGCTCAATGAATTTCTAGAAGTTGGAGCCTTCTGAGCAGTCTAAATATGAAGCCAAATGTTGCATGGCCCAAATCAGAATCTGAGATTAAATAGGCAGTTTCCCATGGCAGTGATCTGTCGAGAAGAGGCAGTTGGGTTTATGAATATGTTGTTGGGATTAAACTGGTGGTCCCTGCGCTTGCTTCCCAAGGCTATGCAAAGCTCATCACCTTGACCGAATCAAATTCAGATCTTAAAGTTGCCAAGATATCTCACGGAATGCTTGGAGAGATCTCAAAAAAAATATTCACACTATTGCCAATGTTCAAGTGCTCATTTTCAACCAGTGTGAAAGATGATAATGATCTAGAAAAAGAAATCGAGAGTTTCCTAAGAGCCAATGAATATATATCTATAAATTGGTTTCCCTCAAATGGGAGGGCAATTTTCCTAACCAATCATGAGCATTGAAACAACGTGTTTCCATCTATAAAAGAACCCATAATTTCGCGTCGATTATGGATATCCAATGTATGTGTTTTTACCGACTCGCACCAAATAACAAACTAATAATTAAATCCAGGGTGAAGATCGATAGTTATTTGGGAGTTGTTAACCATGCATTTGACACCGATAAAGGTTGTCAATGCATCTTCAGATGCCGACAAGAATGAAAAGTTTGTTTTTGATGACACTTCCAAAACCCACCAGCAACTCTTCATAGGTGGTTAAGTTTTATTAAAATGTCGATATAGACTTCGATGTTTCCCACACCGATAAACTTTGATTTGGACGCCAAAGAAAAAAGATTTAAAGTGCATGTCGACTTCACTTAACCATCCATGCTCCTCCAAAGTATCAACTACCATTCGCCATGATTTGCATATAAACGGATGTTATAATTGCAACTGCCATTATAACTAGTTTATCTATCTTATATATAAATTAAGATGTTTTAAATGTGTTTATTTTTTGTGGGTGGGGGCCTTAGTTCGGTTGGCTAAATCTTTTTCTATTGCGGAGGGTTCACGAGGTTAGTTTCCCCCCCCCCCGCACCGTGAGGGCTTGTCGCACCGCCCCACCGTTCAATGCTAAAAGTTTATTGTATACATATAGTGATAAGGCTTCCTCCACAAGAGAAAAAAAGGTGTTTATTTTTATTATAATATAATATAAATAAATGTAAATATTATATTTTAATATATTATTCTTATTATACAGTTATATTAATGTTGTTATTGTATTATTAATATATTATTATTTAAATTATTAATATATTATTATATTTTTATTATGTTATATTATATTATTAGTTTATTTTTATTTTATTATTTATAGTATTATATTAATATTATCATATTAAATATTGTATTTTTTTTATAAAAAAAGGGGTAAAAACTTTATTGAAATTCAAAAAGAGGATTACATAAAATCCAAGGGTCGGGGCCCCAAAAAAACACAAGAAGCAAATAAACAAAGCAAGAAACATTAGCATCATTTGTCGTTACCATCTCGATCTTCAGCAATGATCCTCTCCAAGTCATGATGGAGCTCCTGGGAAACCTACTCCCACCTATCAATCTTCCAACCATCAAGATTCTCAGAAGCCCACTCAGCCAAATAGTCAGCTGCCCTATTCCATTCTCTTGGAATATGGACAAAGAAACCATCTCCATCACATAACTAATCTACAAAATCTGTTGCACCATCCTAGCCAGCTACCAACTAACATCAAACATCGTTGTTTATTTATCAAACCAATAAGAACATGTGAATCAGATTCATAGATAACCCTATGCCAACCCAAAGCATAAGCCTACTCTAAAGTGTAGATGATCGCCACACCTTCCATAAGGTTGACAGACTACATCCCTTCATGAACTAAAAAGAAGAAAACCACTGAACCCGAACAATCCCTACCAGCTCCTCCAATCCTAGCAGGCCTAGGATTGCCTCTTGAGGAACCATCGGTATTGATCTTCAAAATTCCAATCGGAGGGGGCAACCACCTGCCCATCCTTTGAACTTTTTATTTCCCTTGCCTTCCTCTCCTGATGCAAGCCAAAGCCGAATACAACCCCTAGATCTCCAATCTATCCACCTTCTCAGCATCCCCTTTGTCTAAAAGAAACACCACATCACTCTTAGCTTCCATCGTCTCCTGAATCATACCCCTAATTATATGCCAAACTTGTTGGATCAACAACTTTTGACCACGAAAAATTCTGCAGTTTTGTTCCAACCAAATCTTCCATAGTATGAAGGTAGGCCCAACATACCACACCTCCTACAAGAAAGATGTCATAGAAGGTCAACCTAAACTATTCCAAAACTCCACCAAGGAGGAAGCACGAACACAGGGGCTTTTCCAAATGTCCCACCAAAAATGCCAAAGTTGCAAAGCAAAGGGACAATAGAAAACAAGTGAGAAAAATCCTCCTTAGCCCCGCACAAAACACAGATAGAAGGGCCCTGGAATCCCCTCTTCTGAATATTATCCCAAGTCAAGCACCTATTCCAGACCAAAGTCCAAATAAAGTAATTACACTTTGGCCAGGAAAACTTGTTCCACACTCTCTTCCACCAGTTAACCTCCACCTTGTCCATCCTGTGAGATAACAACCCCTGATATCTAGAAGCAATAGTATATACACCCTTAGCATTAGGAGACCAAGAAAGAACATCCCCCTCCTGGAGGGAACTACACCATCTATTAGAAAGTATTTTGTGCAGCTAAGCACATTCCTCCTCCATACCGACATCAAACCACTCATTAGGATTATTCCATCTCACCACCATCAACTGATCATGAGGAGATGAAGACTTAAAGTCACTCACCCTTGACCATCCAGCCTCAAGGAATCTCTAACACAAAGTCAAAAAATTCAAAAACTAAGCAACAATGGGAGGAAAACCATCCCAAGAATCAGACCAAAAATGAGCCTATGTCCCCCTTTTGCAAATCCAAAATAGGTCATCCTTGATGAGTGCAACACCTTTCTTGAGTGTACCCCAAATCATCAAACCTTTCCCCACCAGGTGATACCGAGGAATATCCATCTGTGGGATCCCCAAGAAATACTTATGAGATAAGATTTTAGCCCAAAGCTAATCCTGCTCCACACACCAACACTAGTACAACTTAACAGCCAATGCCACTCTAGACACAGATGGCTATCTTAACTCAAGACCTCCAAATTGCTTCAAGCTACAAATAGTGTCCCATCTAACAA